>JAHWLE010000089.1:0-41298 GCA_024679135.1 Phytophthora foliorum
ACCTGCTCACGGGCGGCTTCCGCACCGCAGCGGGGCCGCCGCGGCAACTGGAGACTCCGCAGCAGCGGGAGCAGGAGGAGAAGCGCGAGGACAACCCGAGCAGCAGCAGCTCCGCCAGCAGCTCCGCCAGCAGCTCGGACGACGAGCCCGAACAGGACTTGGACTTCCCCACCACGCAGGTGCTAGTGCAGGACGCTGAGACGGCGGCCATGCCGAACCCGCCCAGGATCCCCGCGGTCATCCAATCTCCCGTCAAGGCGCACGCTTTCCCCGCCAATCCTCGTTCGTCGCCCGTCAAGATGAAGTCTCCGGTCAAGGCCGCTCGCTCTCCTGCCAAGATGCGGTCTCCCGTGAAGGTCGTTCGCTCCCCGGTGAAGCCGCGCTCGTCTCCTGTAACGGTGTCGAAGCCTCCTGTCGCGCCGTCGCCGGTGGTTGAGAAGAAGGCGGAGGATCCGGACAATGACACGCCCGAGGAGTTTCGCGTCAAGGGCCCGGGAGGCAAGTTCACCCAGGTGTTCCCTGCCGTGGCCAAGTTGGTGGAGAGCGGGGGCTGGCAGATCGCCCAGGGGCACAACACGCTCTTCTGTGCCATGCCGGGCGTGCAGTTCTTCAACTTCAAGCCGAACATCAACGTGTTCGACTCGAAGATCAAGGCGTGCTGGAAGTTCATCCAGATCGCCGGCGAGAAGAAGGACGACTCGGAGGACAAGGATCTCTGGGACATGCTCTGGCCCATCGCGGAGAAGCAGTTCGGCTGGTTCACCATGATGTGCGGACCCGAGACGTGGTTCGTCAAGCCCAACACCAAGTTTGAGAACTTCCGACCGAATGAGACCATTTTCCAGACCAAGAAGCGCGCTGTGCTCAAGTGTCTGGCGGTGGAGGTCGGTGACATTGAGCTGGGTGACTCAGCCGAGGGCCACCAGGTTATCGCCTTTGCTCCGCGTGAGGTGCCAACACCCGCATCTGCTCCGAAGAAAGCCAAAACGGCCTTGTTCAAGACTCCGTCACCTGCTGTGAAGACTGTGAAACGTAATACCCCGACTGCGAGCTCCAGTGGCAAGTTCATCACACCGGCGAAGCGTCTATCGCCTGGATCTGCCATTTCCAGTGCCAAGCGCAAGCTTGCTTCATCCGCGTCTAAATTGACTTCTACGAGCGCAGTAGCGAAGAAGAAGGCGAAGGGAGGCAAGGCCGGTGCGAAGAAAACGACGACCAAGAAGAAAAAGAAACCTATATCCGACACTGCTTCGGACATCAGCAAGGGAGATGAGTTTAATTTCACGCCCCCCGAGTTCAGGTGCTCCTTCGGAATTGTGTACGCGAGGCTGCAGGACGAGGGCTGGTACCACAAGTGCGGAATGTTCGAGTACGACTACTTTTCTCCCACGTACACGGACGCGACCAAGGAGCTGAACGTCAATTATTTCCGATCGCAGGCGGACCTCGAAAATTTCCTTCATGTAAGCGGCACGTGGGAGCGCATTGAAGAGGGTCTTCGAGAAGAGCACGAGCAAGCGGTGGATGAAGAGCGTGAAAAAGCTTTGGAACGACATCACCAGCGACTGGAGCAGCAAGCAGCACGGAAGCGAAACCTAGCGCTGTATGGAGCTTCGACTCTGAACTATGAGGTTGTTGCCCCCAAACCGAAGAAAGCCAAGAAGTCTGTATCGAAAAAGATCGTCATCAATCCACCGGCAGCTCAAAGTCTGTACCAGGCCGAAGTTGCGGCTGCTAAGGCTGCGGAAGCAGAGGGGGCAAGGATGTCCAGAATGCCCAAGATGGCATTTGGTACAGTTTTGAAGAAGTTGATAGGGCGCGGATGGTACTACCGTCCTGGGCGTTTTGAGTATGACTACTTCAAGCCCAGTGCCAACCCGAGGTCTGCAGTGGCGGGTGAGGATCGCTTCGAAAGCGCGGCAGCTCTGGAGGTCTACCTGAAGACGACTGGGCTGTGGGAAGATATTGCAGGGGAAATAGCGCACGAGGAGCTTTCCAAGCACGATAGCATCTCCGCTTCCCTGAGCGAGAAATCTGCTGAGCGGCCAGCAAAGCGCAGCAAGCTTGAATCGCCTCCTCCCGCCTCTGCTCAGTCGCCAAAGACGACAGTAATTGCGGGCGACGTGCACAAGGATGACGTGAAAGCGATCACTAACGACATTTGGGCCAACTCGCACGAATTCGACTTTGACGAGTGAACTCGGAACACCGAGCCAGCCGGTGGCGATGGTTTAACCGGCGGTGACGACGGAGGCATGATGATAATTGCTCAGTTTGCTAGACCCAGGGATACATTTGCGATTAGTGGGGCGGCACGACGCCAGCTGAGTAGCGATGCGTCAACGCTTCGTTGAATAGCACGCGCAGCAGCCCCGTCAATATATTACAGAACTCCCTTCAGCGATGCGCCAGCACGGCGGTTGATGTTCTGGCGCTCAGCCTCAATGCGGTTGATGTTCTGCTTCAGCTCCTGCAGTCACAGCAGCAACAGCCGCCCAGCATCAGCATAAAAGCCCACAACACCTTGCCAACTTCGGCGCAGCCTACCGCAATGTCCTCTGCCGTGGCGTCCTTCGTGGGCGTCGCCGTGAGGTTGGACATGTCAGCGTCCGCCATCTACATACACAGCGCTAGTCAGCAAAAGTCTCCACTGCGTGGTCACTTGATGGCAACAGGCGGCGCACCCTGGAGCTCAGGCGGTTGAGCATCTCGACGATCCGGTCCTTGTCCGCTGCAGTCAGTCACCAACGCTGTGGTCAGTCCACGCACGTGCATTGTCCAGGCAGTCTCCACTCACCGTAGGCGTCTGCGGTGTCGTACGGGCGCTGCTCCGACTGGTTCTCACTGGCCAACACAGTGATACACTGGTTCAACCGCCATTTCCCGCCTTCTACATACCGTATCGCGCCACAAAAGACGGCAATCCAACGCACAACGGACTGCTGAACCTACATCTTGTCGAAGACCGAGTCCATGAGCTTCTTGAGCTTGTGGATGTCGTCCTGCATCTGCATGATCTGCTCCATCCTCTGGCGATTCAGTAAATGGCACCAAACTTCACATGAAGTAACACAGATGAAGTAAGTTTTTTCAAATTTACTTCACGAGTACTCTCGTTTATTATACGGAAGGCGCCCAAGCCGCCAGCCGCCATGTCGTCCCCGGAGGCCCAGTCGGGCAGCAGCAGCAGCGAGGACGAGTTCGACCTCGGAGGGTCCTCGCTCAAGTCCAGCGGCGGCAGTAGTAAGCCGGCGGACCCGGACAAGCTCTTCAGCGACGACAGCGAGGATGATGACAAGACAGAGGGCGATGACAAGAAGGGGGTGACGTCCCCCAAGAAGGAGGAGAAGGACAAGGAGATGGAGGACCTCTTCGGCTCGGACTATGACTCAGAAGAGGAAGAGTTCAAGGCCTCGTACGTCCACCAAACCCTATTGACTGACCGTCTCTCTGGACTGGAATATGACAGGGTTGGTTTATGACTATTCAGAGGTGTCAAGGAATCCCCCGCTAGGGACGGCGCACGCAGCAATGAGGACCTTTTCGGCGACGAGGCAGCGGACCGCAGCGCTGCCGGAGCAGGCGAAGGAGACAATGGCTACTCGGACAACATGTGGCTGCCCAGGACCCCCAAGGCCCCCAAGACGGCCAAGTACTTCATGAGCAAGATGCCCAACATCCTGCGGCTCGTGCCGGAGCCCTACACCAAGGAGGCCATCAGGGCCGAGATGGAAAACCCGTCTGACGAGACGCTGTACCGCAACTACGTGCGCTGGCGCTACAAGCGCGACAATGCGACGGGCCGCGTGCTGCTGGACGAGACGACGAAGCTCCCGCTGCGGGAATCGAACGCCAAGCTGGTGCAGTGGGACGACGGCACGTTCTCTATGTTCGTGGGCAAGGAGGCGCTGACTCTGTCGCGCCAAAAGCTCGCCAACTCGTTCCTGTTCGTGAACGAGATGGCCAGTGACAGCCCGCACTTCCAGGATAGCGACGACGTGGTGCCAGGCCAGGAGAGTGTGCTGGAGTGCCACGCGCGTCTTAAGGAGAAATTCACGATCCGCCCGATGACCACAGCCAGCAAGTCGCACAAGAGTCTCACCATGTCCATGCGCGCCAAGCACAACAAGAGTGTGCAGAAGCTGAAAGAGTACATTTCCGAGCTGGATGGGGAGCGCGAGCAGGAGCAGCGTGTCAAGATTACGGACGAGAAACTGCGGCTGCAGAGCCGCAAGAAGGCGCGCCAGGGCTACGAGTACGACCGCGAGCGCTCCTCTCGTATGGATGCGCAGTTCCTTGAGGAGGGCTACGATGCCATGGAATATGACGATGACGAGCACGTGGGGGCTATCAAGGAGCAATTCGGCAAGCGCAAAAGCTCAGCAGCGCAACGGAAGCAGGGAGTCCGCCGCCCGGTGCCTGGTGGAGGCTTCGACGAGTACCGTAGTACCCAGCGCCAGCGCGAACTCGAGCGTGAGCGCGAAGCTGAGCGGTCAGAGAGTGACAACGACGCTGCTGTGGACGAGGGCGAGGACGACGAGGAGGAGGAAGAGATGGTTATTCGCAGCCACAAGAAGCGACGCACCGTGGACGAAGAGGACGAGGAGTAAGCCGAAGCAGTCATGCTAGGCATGCAGACCGTAAACCCAATCTAGCTTCACATCTTAGTGTCTGTGTACATGTAGCTAGCTGCCATCTATGCTCGTCTATCTCTTTCAGGTTAACTGCGACGCAGGTGGTTGCGCTCTTGGATCAACTGGAAAATCTCAGCACTGCCACTCCCATACGCCACCGACAACAAGGTTGAGCCCGACGCGTAGTCTTCCCATTGAAGATTAGCTCCATGGTTCAACAGCAGTCGAACCACTGCCAGGTGTCGACGCCCAACCGCAATGACCAACGCAGAAAACCCACCGAGGTTGTACAAATCGATTCGCGCTCTTGCATCCAGCAGCATTTGCACGATTTCGAGTTGTCCTTCGTGGGCAGCGCACATCAGCGCGGTCCAGCCTTCATCGTCCGTCGCGTCAACGAATGGCCCAGCGGCGAGAAGAACACGTACAACGCGAGGATAGCCATACTCCGCAGCCACAATCAGGCCGGTAGCTCCATTGTGGACTCGTGCTTCAATGCTTGCATTTCGACCCAGCAGAAGCTGAACAATCTCCACGTTGTCCTCAAAAACTGCAGCAAGAAGTGGAGTCCAACCCGTATTATCGGGCAAATCGATCGCCGCGCCGCTATCCAGAAGCAAGCGCACGACCTCAAGATGATTGTTCAGTGCCGCAATTCTTAGAGCAGTTCCCCCGTTGTGGTCTTGGTTGTCGATGTTCGACCCACAGTCCAGTAGCAGTTGAACTACTTTAACATGCCCACCTTGCGCGGCTCGAATGAGTGGGGTCCAGCCTTTGTCGTCGTCCTGGCCAACCGAGGCTTTTCCATTTAGGAGCGCTCGAGCAATTTCTAAGTGCCCAGCCTTGGCCGCAATTTCTAGAGCAGTAGACCCATCGTAGCGCTGATTGTCAATGTCTGCTCTCCGGTCAAGCAACAGTGCAACGACGTTTAAATGCCCTTCTTGAGCGGCAATCATCAGAGGAGTGCTTCCTATAGCATCGCATGCCTCAACATTTGCTCCAGCATTCAACAGCACCCTTACGCCTTCTTCTTGTCCGTGCTCAGCAGCAATCCAAAGTGCTGTCGCCTGGTTAGGCCCTTGACGATTGACCACTGCTTCTCGTTGCAGCTGAAGCTGGACGTAAACTTCCAGGTCTCCGCCTTGTGCATTTGCGCTTGGAGGCACTGATCGGCTGGGAGGATGTCTGTGGATGTTGACGAGCTCGTCCAGTATCACCTGGATACCTTTGACGCGACCTCTTTGGGCTGCTCTCATGAGCGGAGTCCATGCGATTGCATTCGCTACGTCAACATCAGCCCCAACACCAAGAAGCGTGCGAACAACCTCAAGTTGTTCATGATCGCACGCCATCGTCAGAGCTGTTTCTCCATTGAGGCAAGCACGGTTAACGTTTGCATTCCAGTGAATCAGCTGCTGAGCGATCTCAGTGTGACCCTCTCTCGCTGCGACCATGAGAGGTGTACAGCCTTCGTCGTCGGCCAAGTCAACCGATGCCTCGCTGCGAAGGAGATCTTGCACGATGACTAGCTCACCACACTCACAAGCAAAGCGGAGAGCAGTAGCGCCCGTGCAGTTTCGGTAGTTAACGCTCGCCTTCCTATTCAGTAGTAGGCTCACAATGTCCGGCCGCCCTTCTCGCGCAGCAAGCATCAATGGTGTTCGCCTGGTGTCATCGGTGACGTTCACCGCTGCTCCCCCATCCAGCAGTGCACGCACCACAGCATAGTGTCCATGGAGCACGGCTAGCTTCAAAGCTGAGGTCCCGTCCTCACGCCGCCAATTGACTGGTATGTTTCTCTCCAACAACCGCTTAATCACCTCGGTGAGACCTTCTTGAGCAGCGATCAGCAGAGGACTCACTCCTTTGATCTCGGCCAGCTGCACCACCGCTTCAATATCCGAAGTAAAGTCCGCGACGGCATCGTCGACCATTTGGTTGTCAAGTTCAATCTCGTCATCTAGAACCGAAGCCTCTGTCTGCTCGGTCTGGTTCTCCTCGCTGTCTTCGTCTCGGCTTGGCTCGCCTGTGGCTTGCTTCGCTTTGCCAGAGACGAAAGTCTCACGTGGCGTTGCTACGTGGTTGATCTTCGCCATGATAGATAAATGTCGTCTTCAACGAGGAGCTTGGGTAGCAAAACGAGCTAACACGCGGCAGCTTGCTGCAGAATCGTGCGTGTTGAGGAGACGGTCGCGATCTGCACGCGTTCGCAATTGGAAAAACCGTCTGGAGACTCTGAGGCCAGACGTGCCGCTTCAACCTCGTGGTGTCGTCATCTGCATTGACAGTTGACTGGTCACCTAGTGCTCTCTCGGGCATGACCACCGCTCAGTGCTTGCACG
Source organism: Phytophthora foliorum (assembly GCA_024679135.1). Classification (NCBI taxonomy): domain Eukaryota; phylum Oomycota; class Peronosporomycetes; order Peronosporales; family Peronosporaceae; genus Phytophthora; species Phytophthora foliorum. The sequence continues at coordinate 6,977 of JAHWLE010000089.1, forward strand.
AGTGCTTTTCATTGACGTGCGTTAGGCTAGAGCCGCATCCTAGCATTGCTTCAGGCCTGTCTATCGTCTACGGACACCCAAGGTTTGGACTTTCATTTCTGCATGAGGAACAGGCAGCCGTCCATGACACCACGGAATGCATCACCCACAGCGGCGTGCAACTCTTCGGGCGCCAAGTCGTCACGGCTGGGCGTGGCGTCGCGCCACTTGGAACGCGTACGCAGGCCCTTGAGGTATCGCAGCAGGCTCAAATCGCCTTGGGGGACCGCCAGCAGCAACGTGCCCTTAGGCAGCACCTCATCACGCACTTGCTGCAGAAACGCATCCACCTTTTCGCAGTGAGCTTGCTGTTCTGCCATCCAGGCCTCGTGCTTGGCTACGAAGGTGTTGCACATTGCGGCACTTGCACTCGGCGGCTCAATTTCTACCCAGCAGAGGTCCGGCTGTGAGGCATCGCTGGAGTCAGATGACCCCATGCCCAAAGCTTCAGCGATATTGGTTTTCAGCGTCTCCCATGATGAGCAATCTTCCACCTTTACAATGGCGATACCCGATGAGCTTGAAGAGCTTGCTTCACAGTTAGCCTTCACCGCCCAAGCATGGCGGAAAGGGCTCTGCGAGTGAGCTTTGAGGTCGCCACTAGCGTAGAGATCCCATGGCTTTCGCTCAGGCTCGGTGGAGCTGTGCAGACGCAGCATAGTCATCTTCTTCTCTAAAGCAAAAACCTTGTCCACGATTGAATCGAAAGCACCACTCGAGGAGACTGCCTCAGGGATACCGAACCAAGGTCCCTCACGAACCTTCAGTAGCAGCAGCTCCAACGACGCGATTGCGTCCTCGGCTGAATCGTGCCCAGCCTGGATCTGCATCTGAATGTCCTTCTTCAGGTATGTTTTGGTCAGGTATTTGAGAGACGTACGGAATGGAAACCCACGTTGATGAGGGTACAGGATCGCCGTGTCCGCGATGGTAGGATGTACCAAGCGCATGGCACGAAGATCACTCGTCAAAGAGTGCCCCACCAGAATCGTGTCTGAGAAGAGGAACCGAGTCGTTAGATCCCGCTGCACATCCGCCAGGATGCATTTTGTGTCGCGCAGGGTCTCCTCCGAAATACCGCTGAACTCCGTGTGGTAATTAATGATGGTGCTCTGCGGCTTAACCAGCTGGTCATATACGACGGCGCCCTTAATGTCAACCACAGTCACGCGCGTAAGTTCCATGCCGATGTCCGTCTCACACATTTCACAATCCAGCGCGTAAATAAAGTCGCTGCTTGAGGCCACATTCGTCAACGTTTCGTCCGTCTCCATCGCCTCACCCTCTTCGTCGTCCGAGGCAGGTGCTGGTGTTTCTACAGCCAGGGTCGGCCGGGGTTTCGTCGCTACATACCGGTCCCGTGTGCTTCCGTTTGTGGCCTCTAAGAGTTGACGCTGCTCCTCCTCCACATCTGTCGGATAGCCGTGCTGATTCATTTCTTCTGGTGATAGCGTGTAATTCGCAAACTCTTCCGGTGTTGAAAGCTCTTCCTCTTTCTTCGCATCTTCTCCGTCCGTCTCCATTGACGTAGTTAACGAGGTTTCCTTCGACGAACTGTTGGCCTGCGCCTTATTTTTCAAAAGCAGCGTTCCATCAGCTGATCGGGGCACATCTATGGCAATCGCCTTCGCAAGCGACAACCAGATAGAGCGCGGCTTGTCGTCACCACGGCGCTTCTTGGCTAAATGTTCAGGCACCTTGTGCGCGTAAGTCTCGTCCGTCACAGTATCCGTTCTGAACTCGTGCATACTGCCGTCTTCACTGACCAGCACGTCAAGCGTGTACGCGTCGTCCTCTTCCTCCTCCATTGCCACATCCGGATCTGTTGGAGTCTCTTCAGTTCCAGTAGCAGGCTTTGACGTGCGCTGCCTCCACTTCAGATGCAGCAAGTCACCGTCCAGCTCCCACGTTCCGCCCATTGGTTGGCTCTTGCGTGTAAAATTCCCTTCTGGCACGAACACCAATTCGTCCGTAAACCCCGCCGAGTGCTTCATCAAGAACGTCAGTTCATGCGCGTAAAACAACTCGTCCGTCGACAGCTCGTGCGTGTCCACCGTCGGGCGTGGAAACTTGTACAGGAGCTCCGGCAGCGGAGCCTCCGTCTTCCTAACCTGGTTCAACTCCTGCTTCGTCAGCATCACCGGGACGCTGGAGCATCCGTCAAAGAAGCTCAACTTGGCTCGGTATTTCTGCAGCACCGACGGGTGCATCCTGCCGAGCAGCACCACACAGACCTTGGTCGGCAGCTCTGCCTCTGGCATCAACGACGGCAGCAAGTACGGGCTCACCACGCCCTTCTCCTTCCTGCTGCCTCCTCTCAGCACGTTGAGCACGAGCTTCTGCACGTCCTCGGCGTCCAGTCGTTTCCTGCTTCGAGCAGCTCCCATCCACGTGGCTAAGTCCAGCAGAACGTGGCTGCGTGGCTGCTGTCTCGGGTGCTTGACGATCAGGTCCGCGGCGTACACTCGGTCGTCCTGGTGCTCGTAGGGCGCCGCGTCACGTCTGCGATCGCTGTAGCCATTGCTGCTGCTGCTGTAGCGCGCCGGCTGGCGGTGGGAAAGTGGCGTGCGGTTGTCGTATACTGCGGCCGAGTCCGCAGCTCTGGAGACCTGTAGCGACGAGTGCAGACGCTTGCGCGGGTTGCTATTGGGTGTCGAGAGCAGTGCGTTCCTGGAGGGCTGATGCGCGGTCGGAAGTGGCTCGTTTGGAGGCTGTAGAGAGAGCTGGGAGGTGGTTGACACGTCGACGGGTGCAGGAGATGCAGCTGCCTTACTGGCGGGGGCGTCGGTGGGCGTCGTGGCCGGCTGCACCTCCTCACCCTCCTCGAGGATCTCGCCGTCTTCGTAGTCCGATTCCGATGCCATTTCGATGCTGGTTGGCAGATAATGGTCGGTACACAACAAGTACACAACGTCGTGTGCGAGTTGTGTGGCGATAGATTAGCCAATCAAAAATGCAAAGTGAAACCACTTGGGTTCAGTATGCGGCAACTTGAAGTGCTTTGTTCCTGTCGACATTCGGCTTCACGAAGACTGTTGTGATACCCATAGCTGTAATAACGGTGATCGAGTGTGAGCCGTCGATGAAGCCACGCCGTTAGGTGGACTTGATGGGTTTGCACGTGGGCTCCACAGCTTGCACGACGGGCTCCAGATCCGACACATTATCATACCTGACCAACCTCTCAACGACAGCAATCACCCTCCTCGTTTGGCACCACTGCGTCACCACCCGCAGCCCCCACGGTCCCCACTTGAGCTTTCTATGAGGATGTCCTGCTCGTCGCGCTAAATACTTAAGTAAGCAACAGTGCCCCATGGGCTACACGTATTGTTGCTCCCCTGAACAATGTCAGCACTGCTTGCGTCATACCCGCTCCAATAGTTCTCGTTCTGCTTCACGACTCTCGGTCTTAGAGAGAGGCTGAAAGTATTCGTGCTGGTGAAGCAGGATTCGAGGTGACATTTGTGTTGAAAGCGTGGGTGTGGCTCCAACGGCTGCACAGGTACTGATGAGCGTCTACACAATACGTCATGAACACGTTAGACATCACAGGTAGAATCAAAATTCAGGGCCCAACGTACCCCAGATTTACTCGTTTGAAGACGGAAGTTTTCTGGACAAACTCGCACCGCCAGAGAAAAAGATTTCGTTGCGCCGCCGCCCAGAGGTAAAAATGTGATGACGCACCCGCCTGTTGATCTGGTATGAAATTGGAATCTCATCTGAACGCAGCACGACAAGACCCATTAGTTAGTTTAAAAAAATGCACCGGCTAACGCTCACAACTTACAACAGGATACAGTCACTTACGGGCGAGTAACGACGGTTTGTACAGACCAGCATACTGCTAATTGAAATCTTGCAGTTCCAGACCACATCAAAAATACTGTTTCCTGCCAGAACGATCTCAAACGTGTCGCTACACGAGACACAGATTGCTTTAACGTCAGGTTGCTTGTCCTTGATGCGATATCTGAAAACAAACTTGCTGTCTCGACGGCCGAGATACTGAGTGCGAAAATCTTGAAGATTTTGTGGCAGTGTGACCGGGTACAGCATCGAGAAAAGTACAACCGACAGGTCTTGGAACAGCGCTTTCTCTCTTTTCTGTATCATTGTCGAAAGGGAATTACTTCAAAAGCATCGACATACACATTAATTCGCGGTCAAGTGAGTTTAGGCGGTAAAAAGTGCCAGCACACCTCTGAAAAGGGTCAACATAGTCTCCAAAGTCCAGCTTTCCGAGGAAAATCCGACGACCTGAGTGTGAAATCATTACATGCTCAGGTAGCACGCGCTAACGCGTAAAAGTGACAAGGATCAAGCTTGTCAGAACACACTTCCTTTCTCGCTGCTCAACCATGTAGGGATCGTACGGTGTAGAGCTGATGTGTTGACTGCTCCAGCAAATCGATGATTGCTAGCAGAAGCTCACGAGCGTATAATTTGAAGAGTGGTGATGTTTCAAGAAGGACACCGTCCTCTAAAAGCACATCGGATAGACTCCGTGCCTAAAACATAGCCGTGAACCACCAAGAGTTGTAAAGTTATGAGTTCTATCCACAAAACACTCAAATGTACGAATTACCTGAACAAACTCAAAGTAATACCGAGTTGTGACACCTTCCATGATCAAAGCTTTCTGCTTCGTCCCACAAACATCTTCACTGCCGAGATACTGCTGAACGTACGGGCTCAGCGATAGCTGCCTGTAAGCGGACACCAAATTATCCAGCCAAATAATAACTTCTTCGCTGGCCTTCTCACGCCGTACCATCAGCGCTATAGCTAGTTCCGGGTCTTCGCTACCGTCGTCACTGCCATTATGTTTTCGAGAGGCAAGTGCAGCCATCCCAACCTGTACCTCACGGAACTGTTGAAGCACGGGGTAGAAAGTCTCTTTCAGGACTCGGTCCGTGTTTTCGTCGCATTGATGCAGTCGTAAGTGATACCCTGCTCTCTGTCGGTCTTCAACTCGCAGGTACCGGGCATTTGCCTGCTGGAACTTCCACGGACACGCGCGTTCATACTCTGTGGGCGGGTTGTTAGAACCAAAGAGGTCCGACTCGACCCATTTTGACGCCAATATATCGCTTGCGGATTCTTCCAGTCCGGCCAGCTTCTCTCGTATGGCTTCAGCCTGAATAATGATGGGGTGCAAGAAGCTAACATCGATGGGTTCGGTTTGGCACTGCGCATCAGCCACTTGACGAAGGAATTGTGTCTGCAAGGCCATCCATTCATAAGTAAGTTAGTAAGTTACTCCCGCCCGGTATGGTCCAGGTACTAATTGTTGCCTACCTTTTCCGCGAGCTCACCGATGATCCCATCCACCTGAGAACATGAGATACGAGAGTCCAACCACTTGCAGAGATCGCGTTGAAAGAGCTCGAAAGAGTGCCGCTGTGCTTCGTGCTGGCAAAGAAAAATCTATTGTCACTTCAGGAACAGCAACATCTGCAGACGCGACTTCACTCACCTCTTGCCGAAAGCGCTTGGTAAGCTCACCACTCAAGAAATCGGTACTCTCAAGCAAATCGAGAAACTGCGTCCTACGACGCATCAGATGTTAGCTTCCACCCTTAGATCATAACACGAGTTGTGTCTTAACTCACCACTGCTGGTCATCTAAAGTCGTGGAGCCACCTCCGCATCGATCAAACGCTGCCTTGTACGGATCGTGAACTTCCATCGAACTCAAGTTGAAGCGTCGCCCAGAAGCTTTAGGTTAATTCTAGTTTATCGCAGTCGAAATTAGTTCTAGTTTATCGCAGTCGAAATTGGACAAAAACGCCAAATGTTATTGTCAATTCCGTCCAAAGTTGGGCGAGTCCGAACGCTGTAAGTGGTCAAAATTACACGAAATACTTCACCATTGGCTAAATATATATACAAGCTTACCACGAGCTGGCGGCCGTGAGCAGTGCTCGCGGGAACGAGGGTGAGCAGCAAAAGCGTTGTGAGCGGCGCCCGTGTGCTCGTCGGGCGACTGGCCCTCGTGGATGGCGGTCGTGCCGAAGCCGTGGTGCTCGTCAACGTACTTGGAGGCGGCGCTGCTCATGGTGAGAAGGAAGGAGGTTGGTCACTTGAGCTGTAGGAGGCAAGATGGAAACTGACGTACGTAGAATATGGATCTGTCGACGAATGGCTCCACGAGCTTTAAATAATAACATCACATAACCTGTATGTTCTGATGCTACGAACTGTATATACCAAGACTAAAAGTTATGCAGAATAACATTTATTTTGTAATCACATATAGATTTGATGTATAAATTAAAGAAAAGTACTGTAACGTGCTACGTTTGCCACAGCAAAGATTTAATTGGCTGAAAATGGATTCGTCTACGGATCGGCTCCGTTGACGTCATCGATGCGAAGCGACAGCCAGCCGGCTGCAAGCTTCGGCTTGCATGGGCCATGCTGCATGGCAGACTTCATTCGTCGACGTCGAGTTGACGGCTCGTTTTTGCTGGTGCAGATTCGCTCTCAAATCTACGCGCGCGTGCCTTCAAGATGGTTTGATTCCCTATCAGAGCCGTACATGTATAGGTTCTTGGGAGGCAACACAGACTGTAAAGGCTGCGGCGTTAGATTCTGAGGGCGTCATGAAGTTGTGGAGGAACGGCAACAACTCTTGTTGGCGCCAGTGACTGGTATATGCAAGCTTCCCACGAGCTGGCCGTGAGCAGTGCTCGCGGGAACGAGGGTGAGCAGCAAAAGCGTTGTGAGCGCGCTCGTGAGGTTTCGGCCGCTCCTCAGGCAATCGGTTTGAGGAGGGGAGCTGGAAATGTGTGCTCGTAGATCAGCTCTAAGATTGGATAAAAACTGTCAGGCCGCAAAATGAGCATACTGCTGATACGCACGTGGGCGACTCGTCCTGAAGGCGACAATTCTGGCTTCCGTAGTACATACACGTTGTGGTGGAGCTTGCAACGGGACTTATGAAGGCTTGCAATGTCAGCTCTACAATCTAGATTATTAACCAATTGAATGTCCTCATGTTGGTTTGCGTCGTACTTAGATGAGAGAGCGCGGATTTTGTGCTCGCGATTTGAGGCGAGCAGCCCAATATTGCTCTTCGAGCCCTTAGCTCGTGGGATGCTTGTATATATATATCCAACGAGGCGCTAGTTCTATGTTGAACTGCAACGCGACAGCACGCTCACCCCATCACGGTTTGTCATTGCTTGTATGCGAACTACAAGCTAGGATATTCAAGAAAGCTCCTTGCACACATCTTCGACAAGTCGGAGCGCACAATTGGCAACTGGATAAGGTCTATGAGATTGTTTGCAATGGGCCTACCTTGGCCCACTACCGGCTTACACATGTGCATACGTGTATGATTCTTGGGTATATGCAACGATTGCCATTCCCTTTACCGTTAGGTAGACTTTGTATTGGTGTGGGTTAGATGTATTAATACATGTAGCTCGAGCATGATGCGCTGCCATTCCTTCTTGCGAGGAAGGCAAACGCGCAAAAGCGGAGCTTTAATTAAAGAAGCTATTTGCATTTAAAACTCTTTGTTGCAAAAAGCGGAGCTCCTGGATTTCAGTGAATGTTTCACACTGAAACACAACCAACTATGCATTACCAAACTCACCAAGCCATTCAGCATATTCACACGGACTCCGTGAAGCTCCGTGTGACACGGAGCTTCTGCTGCCGTGGGATGAGAGGCCGCAGTTCGTGCACACACACAATCGTTTCATTTTACAACACGACATCCACTCCCATATTTTGCCCTTACGTGTTCTAGAACGAACCGTAACCGTGTGAAATGACAATTTGGCCACTACAATTACCTGCGACTCCAACTTACGAAAGCTGCCAATAGATCATCCAAAAGCAAATTATTAGCTCTGTATACCTCGTCACACGGGGACTGCGCACCACCCGTAGACTTGACGTGATCGGCAAGCAGCCGTCCACTGAAGCTCGGAAGTGACCCACTCGCTAGAGTGAATGCTCATTTCATTCATGCGATGACTGGTTGCACATTTACGCAGAGCCTTCGTGTGGATTTAGTCACGAAAGTGCACGGTGGGGGCTCCATTGCTGTGATGAAGGGTTTCCGCTCTTTGCAACAACGAGTTGTAAATGTGAATACATGTAGTTTCGCTAAAACCCCGCTTTTTGTGAAAGACCAGCAAACTCATGTTGATTTTTATGATAACGAAGCCATGACCACAGATGACGGAGATGTCTACTGAAGGCTGATAGAGGAGAATATGGTTGTTTGCATTTTTGTACTGCTGCACTTGCTGTTCGCTGCTGCAACCTCTACACAGACGACAATTGAGCTATTCTGACGGTACTTCCTTTTACATACCTCTGACACTACGTTCGTGCCTCGGCAGACATATCTCGCTTTCTTAGCCACCGCGCGGAATTGCGGCAGCCTGAGCGAGTTCCCGACCAGCGTATTGGATCATTACGCTGGTGGCCCGAGCGATCTTAGGGCCGTTGCTCAGAGCCTTGACATTGCTGGTCGTGGCTGACGCTGCCTTGGGCATCTCCGTGATGCCCAGATCCGAGTTGGACACCGCGTCAGGTACCTTGGCCGGAAGCGCCTTGGCTTCCTCGACGAACGCAGCAGAAGACTCACCCAGTTCAGGCACGGACGTCACCGCAGTCTGAACATTATCGATAAGCTCAACCAGTGCGTCACGGAGCTGAGCCACGGGCGGGCGCAGCTTTTTGATCTTGCGCAGATCCATCTCCTCCTCGCCGTTCATGATCTTGATGGCGCCCTTGTCGTTGGTAGCAACGCTCAAAGCTCCAACGTCTTCAACCTTGGCCAACTCCTTCAAAAGGATCTTTGTAGCCTCACTCAAACTCGTTAAATGCGCCTGGATCATGAGGAGTTTGCGCAGCGTGAAGACGGCGACGTTCACATCGCGAACCAGTACGTCAAGTTGGCCACGCTTGGAGACGAAAAGACGGCCACGCTTTTCAGCAAACTCACACACCGGTTCATTTGTCGGAGGCTTCTCTAGCGCAGCGTTGAGGTTGGTGATGGCGTGTTCGCTCACATCGAACGCCTGCCGCAGCTCCACACTGAAGCTGAGCTTCTCGTCGCGCTCTGCCGTGGAGAGCACGTGCATCTGGTCCTTCTTGTCAAACTTCCACAGAACGAGTGCCACTCGGCCTGCATGACCCACACTGAGCCGCACTTGAGTCTCGCCTTGGAGTGCCGCGGCCGCCGCCTTGAGGTTCTCTTCACTCTCCGCGATGCTGTTGTGGATATCCACGAGTTCGTTGAGCGGTGCGGCCGCCGACTCGAAGAAGGAATCAAAGTCCGGGATCTTGGTCTTGCGCAGTTTGATCGGGTCCAGTTCCTTGTCCGCTGGGTCACGTGGAGCGCACACGTGCTTGCTGACGCCGGAACCGGAACACACTTGGCCCATGTCTTGCGTAGTTGGCGATGAAAGACGGCAACCTCTTGCGGAGCACGATGAAGATCGAAGAATGAGACTGGCCTGCGCAGGTCAAAGGAAGCGAACCCAACAGTGTAAGACGACAGCGAAAGCCGAGCAAGGCCCGCCATCTTCGGCATAGGCAAACAGCACACGGTAAGCATATTCTTTCCACCAGCATGTTGCTCACGGGTTGAAAGTTGGTCATGCTTGACGCCGCAGAACCAGCTGCGACCTTCATCCATGCCGTCCTAGAGGAACTATGCTGGACTCTAAAACCACAAATGAACTTGGATAAGTCAAGCTCGGCATGCACCCAGCTGAGTCTCGCGATTAGTTTATCGCATAAAGGCCCAATCAAGTACTTCTCTTACTTGTAACTCTTGCTTAGAGCGCTTACCGACGGCTTCTGCTTCGATGTCTCCGCTCGCGATCATGACGCCGTTCACGACTCGAGCTCCGCCTACGGACAGAGCGCCTACTGCTTTCTCGATCTCTACTCCGACTTCTTTCACGGTCTCGCTTGGATCGTGAATTGTTTTCGCGACGTGGTGACCTCCCTCTCTCCCTGCGATCACGACTGCGAGATCGCCGGCGCTCTCCACGAGAAGACGATGTCTTGGATCGGCGTGATGACGTGGCTTCCTCTTCTTCCACAAGCTTGAAGTCATCGGTGCCACGGGACTTTAACCGCAGATTGCCACCCAACTCATGGCTTCTGCCATTCTTGCTGTCACGTCCACCGCTTTTCCTCTCATTGGCGTACGAGTCACCGTCGCGCTTGCTCGTCTTCTCCCACGGTCGTCGCTTGACCTTGTTCCACAACTTGGACACCGATTGACTAAAATCCACCTTGATACGGCGATCATCCAGCAACACGTTGTTCATCTTGAAGTACGCTTCCTCACAATGGCGTCGATCCGTGAACTCCACGAAGGCGAAGCACAGCGAGTCCCCCGTCTTTTGATCCCGAATGACCTCCGCCTTGCACTGCCCAAAGCGGCAAAAGGCCATGTCCAGATCCGCACTCTCCGTCACAGGGTTTAGCTTGCACACGAAGAGCACCTCCTCGGGCGGCTTAACGTCTGCGTCTGGCAGGTCTCCGATCATCTCGAGCACCACGGCTCGAGACTTGGCCTCTTTCTCGCGCACGGCCTTCTCGATCTCCTGCTCCGTCCTGCCTTCGTTCTCGTCCAGCTTCTCATCCGCGGCCAGTCTCGGCTCCACTTGTTCCTGCTCGGGTCTCTCTCGAGTTGGCGACGACGGAGGGACGAGCTCGTCCAGCCCTTTCGGGTCCGGGAACGGATCGTCCAGCACATATGTGTGCTTGATGCGCACGTCCTGGTACGGCCGGTGGTCCTTGTCCACAAATAAAGCGTTGATTTCGGCCAGCACGTCCATGCCTTCAGCCACCTCGCCAAAAATGGTGTGCTGTTCGTCCAGATATGCCATATCCTCCGCCCTTGTGGTGATGTAGAACTGGGACGCGTTCTGGTTCGCCGAACCGGACGCCATCCCCAGCAGCCCGCTGCGGTCTTGATGGGACCTTCCCCTCGCTCGTGGCAGCTCGTCCTCGAAAAATCTGGCTTGCGCGCCGTACAGTCTGCTGTAAATGGAGTCGCCGCCGCCTCCCGTAGCCGTAGGGTCCCCCGCCTGCACCATAAAATTCTCCTGCACATTGAAGAACAGACAGCCGTGGTAGTACTTGGTCTTGCACAGCTTGAGGAAGTTGGTGCTCGCCAGCGGGCAGTCCTCCACGAACAAATCCAGCACCAGGGTCCCCAGCGTCGTCTCCACCAGCACTGACATGGCTTGTGGAGTTATGTGATGTGGTGTACATTGAGTTCTGCTGTACCCCCTCCCCGCCATGTTATTTCACCCAATAAAACACCCAAACTTCAAAGGTATTCAAAACGGATGAATAATATTCATCTGTACTATATTATAGTGATCTTTCCGACAGATGGTTCAATAGATTTGCTTCGTTGCTATTTATGTGAATAATAGCCTATCATATCTCGTCTAATCTGAGTTTCAGCCAATGATTTTGGTCAGGTCTAGGTGTGCAGCTTCCAACGTTTCCCGACAAATATTTGTAGGAAGCTCAGCCAAAATACGTATATCTCAATACAAACATGAAGTCAAAAAAATGTTTTGAATATATATTCAAACGGTTCATACAACTAGGTTTAATCCTAGAGTAGGATAGGTGAAAAGGTAGTTGGTAGGCCAGACCGAGCCACTAAAAAGCGAAAGACCGATAAGTCGTCGTCCGCAGTAGCTCCAACGCCCGCGGCGTCGCTAACGGTGCCGTCCTCGAGAACTCCAATTGGCCCCGCCGCCCAGTCGCCACAGTATACGAAGGGACCCACGTTTGTCCGCTTGTCGACTCCCCTTACCAGCCGGACGCACCCCCGAGCGTCATTTACGAGCTGGAAGGGATGTACGCAACCGCTGGCGATCGAGGCATTCCTCTCGCAAGAAGTGCGTACCCCTGGGAGAAGCAGCGACTGTGGTACGACCCCGACGCATTCTCCCACGTCTACATCGCTCATTGGCGCTTCTAGATGGCGTGTCGCTACATCGTTTGGGAGTGGGGTCTCCACGCTCCCTTATTCAATTCTTCGGCTGTGGCGCAGCGTTAGGAGCGCAAAATGGCGGCGATGGCAGAGCGGCTCGGCTTCTTCAGTTTCTGCATAGGGACTTAGGGTTATTATGGTTTTCTCCATCGTCTTGAGAGCAGTGGCCACCGGAAACTCTCATCTGGTGGGGTGGTCAACCAGGAAGGACGCGCTCCGACAAGAGCTACGAGGGTCCCGTAGTTGAAGATTTAGCCGCAATTTTTCGCTACAGCAAGGTCGAGTTTCGCCAAAACAATTCTGGACGCTCCCATGCCGTTCTGGTTGGACCGCGATGTTTTCGAGAACGTCCCAGACCTGCTCGAGCTGGCATCCACGCTGGATTCAGACCAACCGAAGGCTGGGAACCGACTTAGCGACCGAGCGCTCACCCGCGTGCTCATCGATGTCAAGTGGCCGCTCCGTGTGTCTCCGGATTGGGCCGGGGACTTGACACAGGGCGTTTGGCAGGAACTCTATCAAAATGAGCGCATCCAGGGCCAGGCCGACAAGCTGCGTGCCGTGCTCGCAGACGGAACGTACCAGACGCCCGAGGTGCCTCCGTTGAATCCCAAAGTTGTCGACAGATCCAACAACGGTCGGCGACTTTCCGACTGTGCTGACGACAACTTGACTCAGCTAGTATCTGGATAACGATATCCGGACGATCTACTGCCTTCCGCTGAGTCAGAACTGTGTTCCCTTGATGAGTAGAGTGAGCTTTCTGAGTCTCAACTCCTAACGGCTCGAATCATAACCGGGGCAGTTGTGGTGTTGCAATCTCGAATTTCGGCCCTCGCCTGGGCTAGAACGAGCCTGAAGTAGATTAGCTAATTCTTAAGACCAGTGAAATACAGTATCGGCTCGGCTAAGAGGTGAAGCCATGATCATAGGAGAAAGTGCTGTACGGTGTGGATAAGCTTAAAAACCTTTTCTGATCACTTTCCGTCAAGACACATATAAGACATCGTTAACGACCCTTGATCTTCAGCGCGTCATCTCTACCTCGACCACTGACTTTGTCAATACGTACCACGCCTACAATGGACCGAACTAGAACCTCCGCTCTGATAAATACTCAGAACCCCCAAAACTCAGGAACTGGGTTCCAGATAAATTTTGGTTCGCGACGACCCCTCCCGTTTAAGTTGAGGTTCTATATACTTGAACAGGAGGGGTCGCGAACCAGCGGCGGACATATAACCGCCGCTGGTTCGCGTTCCATAGCTTTGATTGGTTAAAATTTCTATTTCTATTGTTCTCTGTTGGCGTGTTTTAGCCAATAACCTGCGTCGTGGTTTATCATGAAAGAGAAAACTCCTTTGCGAAACCGTGAACCACAGGCCTAAAATTTCACATGTTGGTTCCTGAAAACCCACGCGAATCCAGGATATCGACATTACAGAGTCGAATCGCCTCAACAACAAAAAAGAAGATCCTCCGCGTAACGAGTAACTGTCTTCAGCTTCCTCCAGGTCTCCTCCGCCGATCCAACTCCAGTGATCCCTTCGAGACGAGGTGGAGGGTTGCCCGCTGAGTCTACGGTTAGTAGGAACAGTACCTTTGGGTTCAGCGGTGGACGAAATGGCTTGCTCATCAATCTGACAACTCCCCATTAGTTTGATCTTGGTACTGAGTCGGCGTCTCGCGCATCCTCATCCCGTTCGCCGATCGACACCACTTTAGTCGAGCTCAGCGGAACGTGTGCGCTTGACATCTCTCGAGTCTCTTCTTCGGGAGCAGTCTGCTTAGCGCCAACTGGAGAACGCTGAGTGGGCTGAGTTGAGATCGCATTCGACTTGAAGCATCCCCCGGAGCCGTCTGGCCATACCCAGCGTCATGGGATTCTGAACGCATGTTCGACCGGATGTTTGATGGACGCCATACGTGGCGACTACCAGTCGCTGGCTCAACATCGGACTGACCTTCATAGTGCCAAAACTATGAACGAAGCTTTGACTCGTCGTCTCGACTCAGCTGCCGCGGATAAGATTACCTTGGCGCCCAAGATGACGGTAGTTGAGAAGGAGCGCGTACACTGGGAGGCCGAGCCGACCAAGTCAACTTCTCTCCTTGCTTCACTCCGTAACGCCTTGACTGAATCAAGCGCACCGTGTAGTCAAGGCGACTCAGCAGGTTAATGTAGACTCTCCACTCCGTCTCTCATACTTGTTCCGCAAACAAGTCCCTCAACCTGTCTATCGTCGAGCGTGATTCTGCGTATGCCACACTACAAGGCGTCGCCATGGAGCATTTCGAGAAACTGCAAGAGTCGGCTAGAGCACTGGGTGGCAGCGACAGCCAGCCACTGCGTCACACCAAGGCTGTGATCACTGTGCGCGGTCAGTGATTCTCCGGCAGAAGTGTATCATCAAGCGGGGTGAGGTTCGTGTTAATGGAGTCGCTGAACTCAGCCGAAGGGTCTGAGAGATCCATTAGGACTCAAGGTCACTTGGTACGTCTATAGGAACTCGCCAGTGGTCGACAGCCGAGTTGGAGGGTCGCCGGTCGATCCCAAGCGATGCAATTCGACTGAAGGGACGGGGAGATCTGTAATGACCCCATTTGTTTGATATTTGCATAGGATGTTTTAGAAAACTAAGAGAAGTCCCCAGAAGCTATAACAACTAACAGAGCAGAACGTTCTAAGTCCAAGACATACCTATTAGTATGCCCTTTCCAGATTGAGTACCTCCTCTCAAATCTGATTGAATCTGGATATGTTCCGACCTAGTATACCATACTCCACATATAATACCATGAGTTCCTCCTGCAGCCCTCACGTCAGCTTCTATTGCACGTCATGCACCAAGCTCTACCAGAGAATGCGGTCATTATTCAATTCACCGTGTACAACAACAGCCAGTCACCCTCGCGTCTCAGTATACTATGCCTCGGTCTTGTGTGGCGAAGTCCATGGCAGAAAAGAAGGAAGCAGTGGCCTGGATCGAGTAGATCGGCGAAGTCCTCACGCGGGCGGCTGTGTACTTCCAAAACGAGTGTGGGTGGGAGGTTTCTGGGGCTCAAGTTCGGTACTGGTGGAAGCAAAAAGAGTCGATTAAGAATGCTCCTGTCTGCAATCTGCGTTTGAGAGGAGCTGGTGCCAAGCCTCGGGTTGCTGAGGCAGAGGACATGATCTTCGACCAAGTGCTGTTCAACCCCTCGGAAAAGAAGAAAGTCACGCGGAACTCAATCGTTGAGATGGTCAAGCAGCTCGCGCAATCCGAGCTGGGCGATACTCGCTTTCTCGGTTCAAGCAAATGGGTAGATGTATTTATGCGCCGATACGATCCGTCGAGGGCGTCAAATCACCTGGGATCACAAACATTTGCACGTCTTTCTTGACAAAGGAAGCTTTCACAACCTTCGACATGTGCGCGCGCATCGAATCCGAGACGATCGCCTTGCCAGGTGTACTCGCGTTGAAAATGGGCGGGAACACAAGATTCGACCACTTGATCAGCAGCTGCGAGTCGGCCTAAGCCCGCTTTTGGTAGGTCACGTACGTGTACCAAACCTCTCAAGTGATCCGTCCTGATTAGCGCCTTTTCACACGACTAGGGGAGGCAGCTTTCGTCCCGATGCTGCAACCGCAAGCACCGCAGTGGCACGCATTGATGCAAATTCAGTTGGCTTGAGCACCACGTAACGTAACCCAGTGATGTCAATTGTTTGACGACGAGGGTCCTCAAAGTAAACTGTTGTTTCGTCCATCAAAACGGTGTGCACCAAATTAAGTCTGTGCTTCCGTGCTGACAAGAACTCTGTGTATTGAATCGCTGTGCCGGTCAAGACGTCGTCCGTGAGGGTAGTCAGATTTGTAGTCCGACGTAGGGAGACATTGATATCTACAAGTCATTCAAATACAAACTCTCGGTCAGCAGTAGTACACAAAACCGGTTCTTGAATAACTAACTGGAAACTTGCTGCCCATCGATACATTTTATGTAGCAGCTGGATGACTGAGTATCGGGTTGAGCGGCAGGCACCGCGCTGGAAACTCGTGTGATTGCGTGCGACAGTAAGTATTGATTCAAATACCGAGTATATGACCGGTTGGACCACGTATCAACTGAGAGCCAGGCTATGAATTTGAAACATGCTACAGCACCATGTGGGAAGCACATATCCGGCATCTAGTACTCCGTCGAGAAGTCCTGGGAGTCGTCGACACCACTGTTACCGGGAAGCGTCGTGGTTGAGTCGCGCAGACGAATTTCTCGCTTTCTGCGGCTCCTCTGTTGTATCTCCTTCCTTTTTTCAGCACACGAAACACCTATTCCGATGAGGCGTTTTGCGGTGGGCACGGAAAGCCGCTTCGTCATTAGCTCGTAATGGCGACCAGCGCGCATGGGCATTTGTCAGCGCCACACATGCGCGGAAAATGGTGTCATACTTCTCCTCATTCCACCGGTACTTCTCAGAACACAGCGCCCATAGTGTACACAGACGTCCAAAAAATTCTCAACGATGATGCGATCGTGCAAGATATCATGATTCTCTGTTATCTGAGCCAGCGTTAATGGTCTCCCCCTGGGCTTCTTAGTGGGGTGAATAGCCCGTAGAACCGCGGCAAGGACCTGGTAGCCTTTATCACAGAGTACTGCCCACTCGGCTGGGTACTCAGAGAGCAAAGGGCCGCTATCTGAGAGACGCTCCTCTCATGGAGTCTTTTTTAGGTGTTGGCGATGGAATTCAATATTCTCTGTGCATATTGCAATATCGGCAACGTTTCCAGGGTAGTGGCGGGTACAGTTGATGGCAAACCCTGCAGAAATCACAGAGACTTCCACCTTGTATCCGTATAGCTTGTGCTTCTTCGAATAGTAGCGCTTGCGTTCGGCCTGCCTTCCGGACGGCATGTTGGCGTTCTGGAAGGTCACATCGGTGGCGTAACGAGCGCAAGGATAGCGCGTGAAGGCATTGCCGGACAGAGTCGCCTTCTCCATGGTCTCACTCTTAGCCAGGTCGTCCACATCGAGCCCGTAAATGAGGGGAGAGAGGATATCCAGGTAGCCTAGAACCATTTACTCGAAGGTGGTGGTGGGCGGGGGGCTGGATATGGAAGTTTGAGGCAACAATCTCCCAAGTCTCCACAGTGCTTCAGCGAAGTCAGTGTCATGAAAAACACGTCCTTTGCAGTCTGTTTTGACTTCGCTCCCCGACCAACGTTCCAATGCGACAGCATGTATGACGCCACGTCAATCCAAAGATCGTTGATTTGACTTAGCGAAAAGTTCGTGAGCTTCATGATACGCTCTGCCCCAAGAGTGCTTGCAAGTTCGTCTAGTACAGGGGATGGCGTGTCGTCCTCGTCGTTGTCCGATTCGCTCTCCTCTGATCCATGTAATGGGGCATAGCGAGCTCGCTTCGCACGTCGCTCCTCCTCGATCTGCTCCAGGTTGGCGAAACTATCCAAGATGTCTTGCCGAGAGAAGCCACGGTCAGCGGAGGTTGGTGGGGGAATGGTAGACTGTACGACAGCCGATCCAGAGCGAGAGCATCTTGACAATGAAGGTCGGGGCATAGCGGAGAAGTGGAGGGAAGCAGAATCAGCTATCGGGCTGTCAAACTAGCGCGGACTGACTTGGACTCGTTATTGACCGAGTAACTCGTTGAATGATACAGCAAATGGGCTGAAAACTGAGTAGCCAACTCGATGCTGCAACCTCCTTGGAACGTCAGGTATTCGCTCGCTTCACATGTCTCTAGGTAATACCTAAGATACCGCTTCAAAACTCACACACGGACCTCGTAACAGAGTCGCGTGTCTGTACAGACACGTGTACCTGCATTGGACTGACTTACCAGTTAGTGAGTCAGCAACTAATCTAGAGCTCTATTGACGAGTGGAAGTTGTCCGACAGGGTGATGTACACGAAGACTGGCAACCCGAAGAAGCCGTCAGTGGAGGATGTGGTGCAGTGGGTTCAAACAGCGTGGAAATTTGTGCCAGATGACGCCGTGCGTCGCTCCATGAGGAATTTCCATAATACAGTAGATATGTACTGAGTTACCCCCTATCGACAGATCAATTAATACTACCGAAGCAGTATATATTAGGGTTACCGTGCGAACTTAGCTATCGCTACCTAATTAATGCTCCTGAGCTGCGGCGGGCTGGAGTTTTGGCAGTGCGCCGTCGGCCTCACGTTGGCTGGTACAGCCAAACAAAGTCTATCGTTTCAATTTCGAAATCAACCTTGAGCCTACAGGGTAAATTCTTAGTGGGCTCCCAAGTGAGCTCTCTACAGCCCACCCACTGAACGCGATAGAACTCGAGCATGTTCACCCATCTCTTGGCATATACACGCTCAACCTCGAATGTCTGCTCAGCACGTCCTCGACGTGCTTGCGACCGCCGAAGATCCCACCTCCCCGGTCGGTTGGAGCATCGTTGCGCTGTTCTCCTTCGGACAGTTCGCGGGCTGGGATGTTAATGTTCGACTTTAGCCGCCAAAATGATCCATCGGGCTTTCGTTTAAAGTTGCGTGCGTGTTTGCGACGTTTGTTGAGTGGGGACATAGTGTAATATGGAAAGTGACAGCGCATAATGCAGCGCGTGTGATCTGCAAAGCCATGACCACCCATCCAAGTTATAAATAATGCTGGTTTCAAGAACTTAAAAATATCGCTGTACAATTCGTGGTTTATTTTTTTAAATGAATATTCAGAGTGGCGAAAATTGAGTTAAACAAAATATTGCGGATTTACACTGTCTCACGCTATTAACATCTAGTGACTCCAGGAGAGAACTATCTACTTCCACAAATGTCCTAGTTTAGTGATTTCATTTGAGGAGATCATTGTGTGAATACATCACTACCAACTTGTCGGACCAGTATTCAAAAATTGTAATACAACTACTGTTTTTAGAAGGGGAAAGAAGTGGGATATTATGTAGAAATTATAAAATTAAAGTTACTGTGAACTTGGTAGGAACGCTCAGATATATAGCGCGTTTTTTGCCTGCTTCCACCTGTACTTTGGCTTAGGACCCGGCTTGAATTCGCGCTTGTCCATCCGAGCTGGTTCGGCCTGAAAATTTGGAACTTGTAAGGTCGTGTCGACAGTGAGAGTCACATCGGTCGGCCATGGGCGAAAGGCAAAAGTGTAAGTTTCTCTAAAATGGTCGATGGACATGCGCTTGCTGTCGTATAGATCTTCAATACGTTTTCTGTCTTGTGTGGCTGCACAAATAGTGGATGCACGAAAAGGCTTCGTCCTGCCAACCTCCGCATGTGCACTCAGACTCTGGTAAAATTGCCAGCCGCCAGGTGTGAATATTTCCTTGTCGAGATTATGGGCCTAGGTGCTGAATAGAATAAGCGCCCTCCATAAGTGGCACCTTTGCACACATGTTGGCAGCCGTAGTTCTGTCTTTCAGTCGCTTTTGGAGTATTGGAACCAATTCTGTTCCAGCCCTTGAGGTCGCCCAATTCGAAGCCATCTGCCTTTTCTCGGATGAGAGCTCGCTCAGCTTCATAAAGTACATGTGGAAAGCATCGAGAGGCTTCGCGCTGCGCAGATCGGTACCTAGCCAGTTATTGGCTTGTTCAGAGAGATTGGAAGTGATCTCGTCAATTGTGGGTAAGCCAAATCCTTCCCGGAACTTGTACTTGACCCAGTGTTTGAGGTCGACACAGTCCATGTACGCAGCCGCCTTGGGGTTCGAAGCAACTAGTTCGCTGTAGAAGAGTTTGTAGTCATTTTCACAGTCGCTCCGTGCGAGCTGGCAGATCAGGCGCTTGTCATCATTAGACAGTTTAGCTCCACTTCGATGAGCGTTGTCCATGAGATGCCGAAGGCAGAACCGATGCCCAGCCTGGGGGAACACGTCGGTGACTGCTGCCAACAGACCTTTTTGGCGGTCGGATAGAACTGTAAAGTGGTCGAGCCGAGTAGAAAATCTCACGCAATTCATGAACCAAAACCATTGGTCATAATTCTCAGTGGGAACTAACGCGAACGCAAACGGTATCACGTGATTATTGTAGTATTTCGTCGTCGCAACTAAAAAGACGCCCCGCTTGTTCATATCCCCCTTTAGGTGGGCGGCGTCAAACCCCACATCCGGCTACGACATTTTGACAATGTGAATTCCCACATTTGGGATAAAAATTGCTTGTTCAAAAGTCATATCATCTTGAGTGCGACCAAGCCGCCACACAGACCCACGGTTGTGGTCGAAAACGAGCCCAAAATACGAGCCCAATTTCTGGTAACTTTCAACAAGGCCTCCATGAAGTCTGTCATGGATATCCAGCCACATACTAGATATTGCACTTCTGCCCAAGTGAAACCCCTTCGACATCAGAAAGTTCTTGATGGCCTTACCCGTGAGGGTTTCAGTAGAGCGATTGTGAGACGGCAACATCTCGTTCGTCACAAGGAGAGTCAGCCTTTCAATGTCTCGAGTCGTGTTGCGCATGGCACGGGCTGGACGTGGAATCGAACCTTCCACACATGGAGCTTGAGTAAAACCAACGTGTTTCATGTGGTTGTGTGCAAAGTTGACCTTTGTAATTTTCCACTTTCCATTCGACCCGAACACATTGATGAAAAACGGGCACTGGAGATTATCAGCGGGGTGTCGCTGTCAAAAATTTGAACGCCGTTAAGCTTCTTGCACTGATACTGGCATTTCCGGAGTATTTTTGCTTGACGCTACTCTGTCTCACGATAATCTGAAATCCGCGCTCGACCGCGAATTCCTTGTAAACAGCTCGTAATATCTTCTGGGAAGAATGCTCTTCTGACGCGATATTGGACTGGCGATCGTAGGCGAGCCTGAAATCTGGACGTGCCGAGTCGTCACAGTTGACACGAACATCTTCACGCAGTAGTCGTAGCTCCCGTGCAGCCAGAAGTTCGGCCTCGTCGACGTGAAAGCGCGCCTTGCCGAATGTTTCGGTAGGGAATGGTCCTGGCTTCGCCATTTCAGTAATGAAGCGAATAGAAATCGAGCGAGGTCCCTGTTGTCCCTAACTACGAAGAGCAGCTCTGCGGCAGATATAACGACTTTTTCCGTAAATAGATTCCTTGGAGTGGTTTCATTTTTGGTGGGGGAACGAAAAAAAATTGTTCCATTAATAGATTATTTCAATGGGAATATGATTTTCTATTTTTTGGCGAGAGGCAGAATCTGAACGTAAATCGGCTTCTGCCACGCTAAAATAAAACGCAGCTGAGGTTCCGTTGCGTAAATAGCGAAAAAACTTCGATGTGAGCTTGTGCAGTCACTTGAAGAAGATGAGACTGCCTCTTGCGATTCACAACGGACACCACTGCAGCCATCGCAATGGTCTACAGCTCAAGGTGTTCGCACTTATCAATGCACTGATTCTCTCTGCTATGAACTTACCAAACAATAGCACAACAGTGTACTGAAGGAGCTCTACACTGAGTAATTAAATGGCCTCCGGGGACAACTCAGTACATATGTACTGTGCTATGGAAATTGCTCTCGCTCCATCGAAGCGGCTGGTTTTGCGCCTAGCTTTGATTATTGGCACATTAGCTGCCACGATGTGTACGGCGATATGTTTTGCCGCAAGTGGCTCTCGAGAGACGAGGAGTCTGATGGTGACGACGTTGGCGACGATTTGCTGGAGAAGTTGGACGAGTTTCCATTTGGGACTCAGAGGTCTCTGTGTAGGGACAGCGTTATTACACCACATAGCAACGGCTCCGACTTCCCTGCACGTTCCGACAGTTCGATTTCTAGGTAAAGACGGGGATGTAATCGGAAATAAGTGAAATCGGAAATAACAAGGAAACTAGGTTTAGGTATTTGTGAGTGGGCTTTCTGTCAGCTTTCGAAAGCGAGTTCACAGCCGCAAGGAAATGGGCGGTAGAGGCCTCTGGCCGATAAAATCGGCTTTATTATATATGCACGCATATGGACCTCAGAACAATGTGCACTGGGGCCGGCAAATTCATAAGTGAGGGCTGCATCACGGCAGGGGGCCCACTCTTTAGAGCAGCTCCTGACACAAGAGCCGCAGCTGGTGTTCTGTTGGGCGACTTATCTACCAATATAATACTGGTATATAACGAGTGATCTCTATTGGCGTGTTTATTAGCCAGTAGGAATTGCCACTTGTCTGTAAATAGACACACGCCGATTCTGTGGCTGCGAGAGGCACTGCCACACACAAGCCACTGAGCCGCCACCGGCACAAACTGCGGCGGTTCAGTCTTCGTTTTTATAGAACTACAGTGATTACAGTAATTAGTCTTAATGAGACTAATTATTGTGAGGTCATTTTCATCCGTTGATCATATATTAGTCTGGCGTTAATCTGTATAGACTAATTCTGTGCAGAGGCTAATTATGGTCACCAAAAGTAGTATGAGATTCCTTAGCTCTAGACCCATTGTTTCTTTTTGTGTATGATCCTTGGATATCGCATAATAAATGGTCATTTCGTTCCATAATAAAAGTGCAAGACATGGTAGGTCAGAGTTAATGGGAACCCCACAATTGTAGTGGAAATGCCGCCGTCCCCACAGCAACATCGCAGATGGATGAAGGGCGTGCTTCATCACATGTAGCGCAAGAACTGCAACGACAACCGCAACCTTGCAAGATTCTCTCTCCCTGATGTCGTGTAGGAACACGTTCAAAATGTAAGGCACACTCCCACCAACAACACCTACCGAGTCCGCGAAGACTCGATAGGCTTTGTCGGGCAACAGAACCTGAAGGCCCTTGTTCTTGCCCTTGCACCGGGTTGGCTGTTTCCCCTGTGTACTGTGGTTACCGTAGGCCAACCAACAAAAGCCCAGCACCACTAGCCACGAGCCACGAGCTGCGGCTAGGATGCTCCACACACACACTAAAACCTCGCAGTCCCTCAGAAGGAAGGGTACCAGCCAGTCACGGCTTGATACGAGGCTGCCGAAGCTTAACTTCGGCGGTAAGAATCAATTGGAGTGCGCTCTCGCTCCTCCAGTTCTCGGCGACAATTCGCCACTTCCCTATCACACACGACCACTTCCTAACTCTTGGCCTTACCAGGGATAAACACTCACTACACAGTAGGCGTGTTCACCGACAGACATAATCCTTCCTACCAGGTTTACCCAAGACTACGTGTACTTACCGATAGCTGAACGTCGCCCTTGCGTGATAGAGAGGAAAAGCTGTTCTGTGTTCTTGCCCAATGGGCTTTAATGTCGTATCTAGATCTTCCTATAGTTCTATACAAATATCAAGTATAAACGTGTCCGTTATGGATCTTCCTATGAAACTCCTGACTCGTCGGGGGCTCGCCGTCGCTTCCGAGCAGTCGCCAACGACTCGTGAACACGACTCAGCCATCGGTGCCGAATGCGCCCGGGCGTCCGTCGGTTTGGAGGAGTCGCCGAAGACTCAAAAACAGGTCGTCGAAGACTCGCAGACAGCCGCCGAAGACTCGGGTCGTTGGTCCGTTTTATACACGGATCTCGAGATGGGTGTTTCTTCCTCGTTGTAGGGTCGTGTAATGTCACTCAACCGCGACTCGTCGACGTATTATGACTCATCCAGGTCCAGAGAATCCGTTGGCTATGCCCCCGAAAACTCCAGATCACGAGAAGCTCCAGCGCTCAACGGGCTCTGGCATATCGGTCAAATCCCGACACCACACTGAGCTGACCTGGGTAGGAGAAGACGTTCGTTAGACGCGGTGTTCGTGATGTAGACGAACGCCTTGCTCGTCTTGGTCATGTCCCATGCCCCGCGATCGAAGATCCATTGGGCTGCTAGGTGGTCGTCGTCGTTCGCGTACTGAGCACCACCGCGGCAAAAAAAGTGGGAGGTAAGGTCGACAGCAAGGCCTGCTGGCTCGGTGACGCGCTTGAGCATCCGGTTGACGTGGCTCTGCATGCTGTACTCACCCCGTTTCACATCTCCTCCGTAGGGTTTCTTCTGCGACGATGTGCTGCAAACCGTGGTGTGCGTGCTCGACGTGGGAGTGGGGCTTGCAGTGGCATCGACGGTTGAGTCAATAGTGCCGGCTGGTGCGGTGGTCGGCACGACGTGAATTTGGAGGGAGGGAGGTTCAGCCGCAAGCAAGTCGTGCAGTGGGGCGCCAGCGTCGAGGGGTGTAGCGGCTTGTGGATTCAGTGAGGGCAGGTGACCAAGCAGCGAGGCGCACGGGGCGTCTTGGGTACTAAGGCTACCGACAGCGTGAGCAAGGGGCACGACAAGAAGTCATATTTGTCGGGCACAAGGGTGAGACCCTGTTCCTCGGACGTCTTGACCCGCAGCAGACGCAAGTAGAAGGCACCGTCGGCGAACACTGAAACGTGTTGCTTCTGGACGTAGCCAAGATCCGAAGAACGCCCGAAGCAGTGCTGTGGTGAAGTGCTGAATAAGAATCGCGGACCGGCTATGAGAAAGGCCGCGATCTGCGAGAAAGGCAAGGTCACAGATCGGGGAGTGTGACAGTCAGCCCTGATCTGAGGACAGTGAATGAAGTGGTTGCTCGACGTGAGCGTGGGTAGGCAGAAGTGTTCAGATTGGCGGAGGATGGACTCTCGAGGATACGCTGATCGACGACTGGTTCGAGCGATCAAGTCATGCGTTCGATTACTGGATCTGGCGATCGGTTCTCGCGATTGGCTACTGGATCTGGCGATCGCGATCGGGTGCCGATCGACCCCGATCCGCCACGATCCTTGAAGGTGAGTGTACCTGAGAGCCAGGGGAGATGAGATGGACGAAGATAGGGCAGAGCTCAGGATATCCAGCAGTTGTAGGATGAGATCCCGGATGGGAGATAAATAGAGATAGGGATAACCATACATCAGACTCGAATTTGCATTGGACTCCGCAAGTGCCTTCCAGACGCCTGCAAAACAGGAAGTACATTGGCCCTACAAGGTGTTGGTAGACTAGCGATAGCGGATCTAGTGTCGCAGCGTAAGGCTCGGATAATATACTAGCCGGCCTTCCTACTCCTAGTGACCTATTGTCTTAGTGCATACCCCGATCGACCGGAATTTATTGCTTGACCGGCGATCGCTTCGACTCTCGACCCCCACGATCCCGCTATAGGAAGCGGCAAGCACGCCCAGGAATGGAACAACACCCCTCAAAGCAGCTTAAGGCCTCGGATCAAGTCCAGGCCCCCGATCGAAGGTAGATTGCACCCGATCGGGATCAATAACCGGCAGCAGAGCGAAGACTTCCGCGCTGCTAAACCCCATCCCCACGCCCCACCAGGACGTTCAA
Organism: Phytophthora foliorum; assembly: GCA_024679135.1. Lineage (NCBI taxonomy): Eukaryota > Oomycota > Peronosporomycetes > Peronosporales > Peronosporaceae > Phytophthora > Phytophthora foliorum. The sequence continues at coordinate 32,284 of JAHWLE010000089.1, forward strand.
GACTTTACTTAGCCGCCTCCTTCGGAGCGCCGAGAGAGCAGATCCAGCCCACCAACGGGTACACAAGGTGATACCAGTTCAGCAGATCACGGATCATTGGGGGGCCCCCTCCGTTAGTTGGTGTCTGGGCGCAGTTGGGAAGCGGATCGTCTTAACCCTTCTAGCCCGAGCTTTTATTCTGTATCCTACAGAATAAGCAATCCTCTTGATTAAAGTATACTTAAAAACCGGCGAAAATTATGCTGTCGTAAGCCCTTTCGCGCTCGATGATCAAGAACCAGCCATACTTGTCACAAGCCGCAACGCAAGCGGACAAAGCATCAACTGTGTATCCAACATCTGCGAGAATAGCGATCTTCTATTGCCCCCGGTAGGATAGAGCACGGGCACAACCTGCCTCCCAGTAATACCCGTCGTTTTCGCTGTGACCGCTGCAACCACCCATCATTGGCGCCAACAAGAAGCCCGCCCAACGCGGGGCGCGCGCAGAGGAAGAATTTGCCCAGTCCCTAACTAACGGTTTAGTGAGGAGGAACAGGGCAATTTCTCCTCTGCGCGCGAAACAGAACGGCAAGCTAAGTATAAACGGCTACACTGTGGTCTGTTGTGAGCTTATTCCTCGTCGTCGTTCTCTCTCTTACGCTTACGGAATCTTATCTTCTTTTTTAGGCTAGGTGGAATGCCCTTGCCGTCGCCCCACGTGTCGTGCCATATCTGCGAGCATGTGAGCGTGTTACCGCTCTCAATGCGCCGCACGTGGCGGCAGAGAGGCACGCGACCTCCAAATACATCACTGCACTGCGGGCAGTAGAAGCTCGTTTCGAATGACTTGGTCTTGATATCAGTAAACGCCGAGCACACTTTGCACAGATACTGCCTGCGTTTGTGTTGCTTGCTGGAGGAGCAGAAGTTGTCCATGTTGACTAACGTGTGCTGCTGGCGAGGAATCGGCACCGACACCAGGTCTTCGGCGTTGGGGTGCGTCTCGAAGTTGATCGTCCGCAGCGCCAGCAACTGGGTGTGCAAGCGGCGCAGGTAATCAGCATGAGTACGTGTCTTTTCTCCTTTCTTCTTGAGAGTGATGCAATGAACGATGTATCCATTGACAACAGCCATGCCTACTATGCACAGGAACAACTGCTTGTAGTACTTGCGCAGCGAGATGCATTTTTGGATGCTGTAGCGCTGGAGTCGGAGCTGGTCGTGGACGTCAACGCCCCCCATACCGAGACCGTAGTCCACAGCCAGCTGCGGGCAGGGTACTATGCTGCGTGTTCCATCCTTCTCCGTCCGCAGTACGCTGGTGAGATGCGTGCTGCATCCAGTAGCAAGCATGTTCACAGGCTTCGAGTCCATCCAGCTCAATGCAACAAGCTGAGGATGGTCGCGCGCTTGTGCAATACGGTACGTTCCTCGTGGTATTCGCTTCGGTCGTTTTTTCTGCGTGAAGTGAATTGGACACCAGCCCAAGCGATCGATCCGGGTAGTGCCAACGTGGTACAGATCCATTTCCAGGAGTTTCAAGCTCAGCGACACTGTGGAGTAAAAGCTATCGGTCACAATTAGACGCTTCATGGGCTGGTTGATCAACGCCTTCAAGATGTTCCGCACAATGGCCTTCGGTCCCAGTCCCAAGGTATCATCAGGTTCTTTCTTCGACTTCTTCTTCTGCCTATCTGCTCCGCAGTAGATTTCAACTCTAACGTTGTGAATATACAGAATATCATTAGTACAGATTTGTTTACTCTGTATGCTCCAGCGTAACGGATCTTACCTTGAGCAGTATGCGGTCTCAGCGCAGCACGTCAGGTAGAACTTGGTGCCGTACTTGCTGGGCTTGTCAAGCATAAAGATGCGCATCGGGTTGAACTTACTACGGTTTGGCATCGTGCCTTCGTTAAAGGAGATGACCTCACCAAGGCGATATCCCCGGCGAAACGTTTTCTCGACTGCTTGCAATAGTGGGCGAACCTTCCGTGCCTTGTCAGTTTGCGCGCCGCCATCCTCATTGTTGTTGAAGTGAAGAAACTTCATGATCACCTCGAAGCGATCGCGCTTCATGAAGCGTGAGAACGTTCCGCGTGGAATTGCACCGTCCTCGTTGGTACACCAGTGATGGGAGAGGCCGTCTCGAATTGGAGCTATTGCTTTTGCAAAGGGCAGCGCTACGACATGCACATTCTCATGAGCTTGAATACGCTTGAACTTGTTCAGCTCCTCTTCAATATCCGCCAAGTTGGGCACACTCACGCGAGGATCCTTGGCCTGCCGTGCGAGTAGCTTGTCTCGCCGATAAGTAGCGATGGCAGTTATATTCTGCGCCCGGTAGCGGTTTGTCTCCTCCGCAATGTGTATCCATAGCTCCTTCGGTAAGAAGTAGAAAAACATACCCAACGGGGAGTCTGCGTACGCAACAGCTGATCGTGTGAGGCCACATTACCCGTCGTAATAGTCCGTTGCAGCATCAACTTGGAGATTCCCTTCATCGTCACAAATATACATCATACAGAGTTAGATCATATGTAATACAGGATATTCTGTACCATCCGTCTTGCCGCTTTGCTCTTCATCATACGCAACCCACCCAGACTGAGCGGTGCCCCGGAGATCGTCGTCCGTCAAGTCAAAAAGCCCTATGTCAGGATCATCGTCATTCAATTGCGCATCCACTAACTCTTCTACTACTTCTACGAGCGCAGCCGCCATTGCGTTGTCGACCACGACGTCTTCATCATCCGCATCTGACTCTGAATCGCTCAAGTCCGCAGTCGCCACTAAGTTCACGTCATCGTCAGCTGCTGGTCCGAACAGCCTTTCCTTCTACAGACCCTCCATGAAGTTGTCACCATCAAGCACATCCAAATCGACGCGATCTTCACTCTGATTCCGCTCGTCGCTCTCGCTTTTTGCTTCTTCAGCATCAGTCACGTTCTCCCTTGAATTGTATTCTGTATTATCCGGCATAGCGTCATCTGCAACACAATCTTGCTCTGTACCATCTGTTGTAGGTGCTCGTGCAGTCGTTGCAGCATCCGCCACCGTTGAAGCATGAACACTTGTAGCGGACCGATCACGGACGGCTGCCGAACCGGATCTGACGGCCACGGTTGGCGCCGAAGAAGTTGGACCTGGCATCGAGGCTCGTTCGCGCGGCGGTAGCTGACCTAGGGCTGCGTACGATGCTTGCTTACCAACTGGAGCTCGGATGGTGGTGGATATACTTGGCGCTGGTAGATCGAGGCGGCCAGAACGACGACCATAGGCCATAAGATCAGCTTCACCTGCGAAACCATCCCATCGTTCGTTAAAAAATTAATATAATATGCAACGTGATCACCCACCTTCAAAGAAGCCAGTTCCGCGCCTCGATTCATCCAAACGGCCCTTGATTCCGGGCTTCACGTAGCGATGGTCTTTGGCCATGCCTGTAGGCTTCCGAGGTTTCAATCCTTCCTTACAAAGCTCGCGCCACAGCTGCTGGAAGGTCTTCTCTCCGGGGCCGTTCATCTTTTCCGAAATAAGGGGAATGAACGTGAGCGAGTGGCTGCCACGCGGCTAGTTTGGGCTTGTGCCCGAATTTTCAAACCTGTTGTTGATTTATATTCGTCTTTCTATCACCACAGAAGAATCCCCGTCTATCTACCCATCGCCGATCCGACAAGAAAAAACGGCTGATCCTCGACCATACAAAAACCTATATGCGATAATTGAGGCCGCAGCCAAGTTTGCTGAATATTAAATCCTGTGAGACAGCTTATTCTGTAGGATACAAAATACCACAAGCATCCCGCGAGCAGAGGGACGATCGAGCTGATAACCTCAATTTACGAGCTCACCGTCAAACCGCGAGCAATCACTGTAAGGTTTTTCAGCTCCCCCTTCAAATTAAAAACAGATCGAGCAGATCGAGCAACTCGGAGGAGCAAAGCTCGTAGTGACAAATTCTGATTAGCCAAAAGACAATGATCGCCTGAGCCGTCAACCCAAGAAACCCAGCCAGGCCGCCACCGAGAGAGACTACGTGCACAGGTCGGAGCCCACCACCGAGAGCGCAGCGTCAACGAGGAGCAGGCCGCCGCCGAGAGCAATCCAGGCAGGAGGAGGAGGCTGCCACCGAGCGCGACCGAGTGCACAGGTCGGAGCCCACCGCCTAGAGTACAGCTTGAACGAGAAGGAGGTCGCGGCGGAAAGCAATCCAGTCAGGTGGAGAGAAGGAGGTGGTCGCTGATAGCGAGTGGGGGGTGGAGAAGAGTTCACTTGCAGGTGGTTTGACTCGTGCGCAAACTAGGGCAGAGCGATGGAGACGGTTGGTGGAGGCGAGGCTCCCAATAGTCATAGCATCGTGGTTGCAACTAGACTCCGGGACGGCGCCCTTAGTGAACATGGAAGCTCGCAAGAATTACTAGCTATCGAGGGGCAAGTTGAGAATATGGTGAATCAGTTTTGGTTGCGCACGGAATCTCTAGCAAAAGAATATGCAGCGCTGCAGGATGCACATGTCCAAGGGGAGGCGTTCAGCTACTTGCTGAGCATCAGCACGCCACAAGCCTTCAATTTCAACAGACCTTCATGATACGCGCGCTACTCTGGAGACACATCCGAATACGCTTGCTAGAATGCAAGCCGAGCACGACGCACGCATGGAATTAGCTCTGAAGGATCGTTTGGAAGCCTTGAGTTTGCAGACACAACAAGAAATGAGCCGAATACGAGTCATGGTTGAGGAAATGAAACGGGCTAAAACGGAGCGACAGGCTGCTGTTGATAGAGCACTTGGTGCTTTGGTAGAGCAAGTGATAGTGATAGCCGTGAAAGAGCGCAAGACTGATGGCAATGTGGAACGCCGCGTGCGTGAAATGTGCGAGGCTCTTGGTGGTGAATGGTACAGCAGGATCAACAAGATGACATGCGATGTTGTAGAGACACGTCTGGCTGCTTCGGAGAAGCGTGTGAGTGCCGCGGAGCAACGTTTGACTGAGATATCGTGCAACGTCGACGAAGCTTTGAATGCTGTAGAGTCTCGGCAAGCGCGAGTTCGTAGCAGAAAGTGATCGAATATGCTGTGAGAGGATGCGAGCTACTCAGCAAGTCATGCAAAACCAAATATCAGGTGCTGCCAAGCAACTGGAAGAACGCTTACTGGGGGCTATGCAGAGTAGGATTGACAAAGTGACTTCAGACGTCAACCAGCAACAGCTCGATCGTCTAGAAGAGTGACGACTTGGAGTCAAGACAGATATTGACAACTTGAACACGAGGCTGAAATGCATGGAGCAACAAGATATCACGTATCCCGATACTGCGGAGACGCCGTCTGAAGCGAGTGAGCAACAGCGACATGACTGTCGGTTTACACTGAATCGAGGGCTATGCACAACCAGACCCACTACTCACCTACGGGCCGAAGATACTCGGACTGGCAAAGCATCGAGGGGCATTAGTACCAAGCCAGTGAAACACGAACGGCGGCGCCCGGTTGTGGCGAAACGAGCACCCACACCGAGACATGGGCTCAGCGCTGTGATTAAGGAGGTTCAGCGAGAGGTGCAAATGCGTGCTGAGGCAAGGGCAGCCGTGATCGAGAGAAGTGTAAGTATATATCTTTGTTAGTGTGACGTGAAAATCTAACACGGGTTCTTATTATGCGCTTTTAAATTTTGTATGTAAGGCGCCAAGCCAAGCCACCGGCGGTATCGTTTGATTCCACTACAAGGCTTCGTTGAAGCTAAGCAATTCTGACAGACTAGCGCTAGACATCATTTCCGTCAAGACATCGTCTGCAAATTCATCGGGCACACACTCAATAGGGTAGACCATGCTGGATGGCGCATGAGAAGCCAGTTCTCTGCTGGGAATTTCTCCGCACTGCGTAAGGTCAACAAACGAGCGGTTGCGATTCAGAAAGACGGCCATATCAATATTGTGCTGAGAGAGTCGAGTGCGCTGTGATGTCACCATGCTACCGGCAACCCCAAAATCTCGTTCAATGTGAGCTGACGAAGTAGGAACTGCGAACAACAATTTAGCCGCTTTCGGTACTATGTGGTAGCGGTGTTCGTGCTCCATTCGACGCCAAAATTCCAAAATTGTTTCTTCTTCCCCGTTTGTGTCAACTAGCAAAGGAGTTTCATCAAAGTTCCACCGAGTCAGTTCGTCGTCCACTCCAGATCTTGGTAGTCTGCAAATATCACTACGGTTATTCGTACACGCAAATTCTGCTTCTATCTCGTCCGAAAACTCAGAGCGCTGGCGAGGGGGAACACGGCTACTGTTCTGATAATCGAAATTGGTAAGGTCCTCAGAAACTGCCGTCAGTATTTCGCGCAATTTCTCTTTAATCTTGTCACTGACATACTCCAATCGATCTTCTGCTTCTCTCGCGCTGTGACCATTTATAGTTTTACCACGCGATTAAGTGATTTTTCGGGTCTTTTGTATGTCGGATGAAGCCGGGCTTGCATTTCAAAGACAAATGCAGCCGATTGCGTCGCACTGGTTTTATAATATCTCGAAAAAAACGGGTATCCAAAGCTTCTCGAAGGCGCTCTCGGGTGAAAGCAGCCATCTCAGTCAGATCATTTTTCGGAATACACTTCGGATTTGGCTTAGTGGACAAGTAGTGCTTGAGCGGCTTGTTTATATCGAGCGTGTTTAACCGTATCAAATAAAGTGCATGTAACACATTTACCTGGTTTGGTATTTCAGCTTGACACATCCGCTTAACGGCGGCTACTGGCCGAAGTAACGAGAGAAGCTGAATCAAATGTAGCTGATCGTTTTCTAGTGGGAACACCGGGGGTGTTTTGTTCTCACGGGCTGCTTTTTGCTTTCGTTCATCATACCACGCAATAATGGCAGGCCATTTATCAAGAATTCTCTCAATTGCAACCGTAAGACTTAAAAATCTGGCCGGATTGTAATCAAGAAGTTGTACAGTTCCTGTTTCAGTCTGCGTTCTTCAAAGTTCTTGAAATAAATTCCCTGTTGTTTCCACAGTTCGAACTTGATATATCGTTTTTTTTAATCCGGGAAATCAAACGGGCCATATTGAGGTTTATCGACTTGTTCACGTCATTTCGCAATCCACAAGCCTCTTTTGTAGCTGCGGGGGCCATGTGCGCAACGCACCATTCCCACCGAAATTTCAATTTCCTTGCCAACAAGTTTTTGACATCAGGTCCAGCATCACTCGTGGCAGCGTACACATAATCTTTGCGAACTTTAAAATCCTCTAGAATTTTCTCCAGCCACGCATAAAATGGTCCTTGAATTCCAACGTTGTGATCTCCATATGAAAGGCTAAACTTTCGAGTTCCAAGCATGACTGAGCGCATTTGCCAGTATTTGTCCACGAGATATAGTCGTAACCCTAGATATTTTTGATGAGTTGTTCGACAAGTCCAAAAGTCTGTCATGATCACGAAATTAGCGCAATCGGAGCGATGACGGTCTAGAAAATCAATAATCTCAGCTTTTGCAGAGACATAGAGTTCAACAATGGCCTTCGAGATTCGCTCTGCATTTATCGTAGTCCTCATCTCTTCTTTCACCACAACCTGTTCTATAATTCGAGATTCCTCGTACTCACCGCTGCACAAAGGCAGATTATTGTTCACTATTCGGAGGGTTCGCAGCAGCAAGTGCAAGCGTTGTGGATTTGTTCGATACAAAGCCGACGAACAAAGCAAATCAAATTTTTCGTCTCGCTTTCGTTTCCTCTCCACTGCTGCATCCGTTTTCTTCGACGATATGTGATGCACTTTTCGTAAATGCTCGGCTCCTCTCGATGTTCTTGCTTTTGATAATACTACCATCGCACCACTGTCTCGACACGCTTCGTCCGCAAGGCAGATCCAGCCCAACTTCACTTCATCATTCTCTGTATACTCAACCCGTACACCCCATTCAAAGATTAGGGATTTTTCCTTATCCGTCCGTGGTTCGACTGTAAAACCCGCGACAGGTTGATACCGTCCTACTGCCTCACGAACGGCAACAGGGGGTAGCACCATCGAACCAATCCCCCACAACCCGAGCGTCCAAGTTTGGGTCGCCTGCGGCCACCTCCTTGTGCGCACGGTCAGTCTCGACGGCAACCTCCTCGTCCACGCGGTCGCGCTCGGTGGCGGCCTCCTCCTCCTGTCTGGCTTGCTCTCGGCGGCGGCCTGCTCCTCATTGACGCTGCGCTCTCGGTGGTGGGCTCCGACCTGTGCGCGCACGTGGCGTGGTAGGCGCCTTTGTTTTTATCCAATGGCAGCTGTGTTTTATAGAGCGGGGATTGGTGCTCCCTGTGAAAACGAATAATGGTGGGAGTTCAAAAAATCCAATGAGCACGCTCCCGAGGTTTTAGCTGCTCGCGCTCGTTCCCGCGAGCAGTGCTCCCGCTCAGCTCGTGGGATGCTTGGAATACCGTGCTAGAGGGGTTAACCAGATTTTGACAGATCCCGCTACACCGCAGCATCGAATTACAGTGTGTTTTGACCAATCCGGAGACTTTTCCCTGTGACCCTTTCCATCATTTCCAAACAGAGGAAGTATTCCGTACAGGGAGGAGCCTTATTAGTTAGTCCACCATTTTTACGTTTTAAGCAGTGATTATCTAACGTTTTACCTTGCTTTAACAATATCAGTTCAGTAGCCACACGTAGGTGCGGGTACGAGTCGAATAACCAAAGCTTCACATTTCTATAGTATGATGACGCAGTGTTGCGTGTCAACTTACCGTTCTTACTTTCATTTGTAGCGAGATAATAGCAGAGTCGATCCATTGGTGCGGCAAGACGTTTACCAGAGCCGTCTTTGAGAATGCTAGCGTGGACAAATTCCATGCTAACACCCTCAAGCTCCAGCATTCGCTTGACCGCGCTGCTAGCGGTGGCACACGCCTTTTGCGTGTTCGCTGGTACAAAAGCTGAGAGGCTCATGTGCGTGTCTTTTTTGCATTTGTAAAATGGTCGACGATTGGCTTCGGGATCTGCTCTCAAGCGGCCGGTCTGCTTGAGCAGATCTGCGAAG
>JAHWLE010000090.1:0-40907 GCA_024679135.1 Phytophthora foliorum
AGCGGCCGCCACGCAGAACGCCCCGGCGCCTGGAGCTACTACGGGCGGAGCAGGTGCATTTGGAGGATTTGGAGCGCAGCCCGCTACGAGCTCGGCCTTCGGATCGACGGGAGGATTCGGCACCAGCCAGCCAGCCGCCTTCGGTGCGACGTCCACTGGAGGAGGCTTTGGATCGTCTGCATTTGGCTCGACGGCGACATCGACGACGACCGGTGGGTTCGGTGGATTTGGCGCGCAGCCTGCGGCCCCTGCTACGAGCGGCGGCCTGTTTGGAAATACTGCAGCACGACCTGCAACCGGCGCGTTTGGAGCGCCGGCCACCAGCAGTGCTTTTGGTGCCGCACCTGGCGCTACCTCAGCTTTCGGAGCGCCAGCCACGGGTGGTGGCTTTGGATCTACTACTGGTGCAGCAGTTTTGGCGCGACGCCTGCGGCACAGCCACAGACTGGTGGATTTGGAGGTTTTGGCACGACCACCCCAGCAGCTTCGTCAGGTTTTGGCTCCTCAGCGTTCGGTAAGCCGGCAGCATCAACGGGCTTTGGTGGCTTTGGCGCGACGACGACGCCTGCAGCGGCACCAGCTACGGGTGGCTTTGGCTTCGGAGCTGCACAACCGCAGGCGGGCGCGACGACGTCCCTCTTCGGCGGTGGTGGTGCGGCAGCGCCTGCTTCCACCGGCTTTTCGTTCGGTGCGACTGCTCCAAAGCCTACAGCTTCGGGAGGCTTCGGCTTTGGCTCAACCGGAGGAACTAATGCATTTGGAAGTACCACAGGTAATGCATTTGGAGCTACTGCCACCCCCAGTGCATTCGGCGCCACACCCGCCCAGCCAGCAGCCGGAACAACGTCCCTCTTCGGGTCTGCAGCAGGTTCAACGGGTGGTTTTGGGTTCGGAACCACGCCGTCCGCTGCGCCTGGCGCGACGACGAGCTTGTTCGGAGCAGCCAAGCCAGCGACTACTGGCCTTTTCGGATCGACGACTGGCAGTACTACTACAGGAGGATTGTTCGGCAATACTGCAGGTACAGGTGGTTCGTCACTCTTTGGAGGAGCCAACACCGCCACGAGCACAGGAACAACTGGGTTTGGCTTTGGCAGCGGCGGATTCGGTAGCACCACCACCGGTGGTTTCGGTGGTTTTGGAGCAACTGCTACCCCAGCTGCTCAAACCGGAGGATTTGGCACCACGGGTAGTTTGTTTGGACAGCCACAGCAGCAGGCCCAGGCAGCAGTCGCTCAACCGCAGAACTTGGTGGCAGCCCCTGACGTCAACCCGTATGGTGCCGGATCATTCGGTGCCGGCCTTGTTGAACAGAACGTGAAGGCGGCGTTGGATCTCCAGTCGATCAAGACCGGTTCTAGTGCATCTTCGCGTTTGACTACATTTGCGGATGATGTTGGTCTTCCTAGAGGACCGCTGGACCCACCTCTTGTGACGCGACGTCAAACAGTTAGCAACCGTCACGCGATCCCAGTCTCATTTATCCGTGGCTCATTCAAGGGTTCTAAGAGTCGGTTCTCGACATTTACGTCTCCGGCGTTGTCTTCGACGCTTTCAAATGGCCCCCGATCTGGTGTGCAGTCGAATGGCAATAGCAGTACCAAGGAAGATGAGTTTAAATTCACTTCGTCTCTGTTCCGCAACTCAGTGACGAAGAAGCTAGTGATTGAAAAGGGAGAACATGCTTCTACTCGAAGCTCTGGAGCAGTTTCTATTGTACCGATCACTGATAGCGACCGAGCCGACGTCCATGAAATGGGAAATGTTCGCAGCCGGCTGCTGAAACCTGGTGATGACGGCAAGTACAGTGTCACTTTCTGCAATCAGATCAACAAAAAGTCGTTCTCGCTGCGCTTGTACCCGAACCAAACGGTGAAACAAGCAAGGAGTGAAGTGAAACAATTGCTGCGCGAAAGCAGTGCCTCAACGGTATCCTCCATTGTCGACATTGAGTTGGTTCTGAAGGGCCGTATTGTGCACGACACGAGCGCTATTGAAGAGTTGCAGCTCAAGGACGGGGATTCAATCGACGTCGTTGTGATTGAGGATCGCCCAGAGCACAGCAAAACGCGCGAAGACCACGGTTCCTCGATTCCTTCTATGACCAAGAAGCCCGAAACACAATCTAATGACGAGACTGCACCGCCGAAACGCTTCATGACGTACGATGAGTATTTGGCGTCGGCTAGTCGAGACGAAGATGACTTGTTCAAGGAAACCCAACCGGATGACACTGATCGTATCTCTCCAACTGCGTCTTCGTGCCCTGTGCTGAAAAACAAGGACTACTACACTATTCCGTCGTACGAACGTTTGCAGGCCATGACCGATGACGAACTATCCCAGGTGGAAAAGTTCACGGTCGGTTGCCGTGGTTTGGGTGCCGTAGAGTGGATCGGAAAGACGGACGTCCGGGGTCTGGATATTGATGAACTTGTTTTCTTTGAGAAGAAGGAGGTGATTGTCTACAAGGACGATGAGAAGAAGCACGAGCTCGGCAAGGGTCTAAACAAGCCTGCTATTGTCGAACTTCTGGGCATTTTCCCGCCGCGCAAATCGACCTCCCCTGAGAAGTACAAAGAACGTGTGAAGCTGCGCACACAAGATATCGGTGCTACCTACCTTGACTACGCCCTTGACAAGGGTATCTGGCGGTTCCGCGTTGAGCATTTTAGCCGCTACGGCTTTGACGACGACGACGACGACGAAGACGTTGACATGGATGGAAACAGTAAGGAATTGCACATCGACCAGTTGCCGCGAAAGCCAGGTATGACTCGTGGTCATGTGGCACCTCGAGGAAAGGCCTCCTTTTCGGCTGACCGCAGTGGCTTGTTTCGTCAGTCTGGTATCTATGGCGGTGAGGTGAGCAACAATGTCGTGGCATCATTTGGAGACCACCAGACCCCGTCTTCTGTCAGTGATAAGTTGGATGGGATGCTTGGAGAAATTGCCAGACCAGAGTCAGACTTGATCATGGATTTTAATGGCGAGGAAGAGGTGGTGGCAACGAAGAAAGACCAACGCCCTACCAGTGAAGTCTTCCCTGTCATTCCGTACACGTTGAAGCCGCTTGGCGTGAACAGCGACGCTGATCATCTGGCATCCGTTGAGAAGTCCACTACGTATCAGATGATGCTACAAGCGTCGAACCAGTCGCAAGTCAAAGTCGTGCGCAACCACGTCGACGGTGGTATGTTCATGGCTCGCTCGTTTCGCTGCTCATGGGGCCCAAACGGCGAGCTTGTAAACCTCGGAAAGCTTACTTCGCGCTCGGACAACAACTCGGACGTGGAAAACAAAGGCCACAGAGTATGCATTGAATTTCCACTTCGTTTCTCGGAGACGCGCAAGACGGACCTCCACGAGGGGCTCAAGCTGCACTACGAGTACACATGCCAGGGCCGAAACGTGAATGAGTACGTTGACGAAGACGGATCCGAGGTTCCAGCTCAGTATGAGCTTCCCGTTCATGAGCCTCTGATGACCTGCTTGCAGAAGTACGTCGCTCATGCTGAGAGACGAACAAAGAAGGCACCGGGTGCTTCATTCGAGAAGCGTACCCTGCTTCTGTGGAAGCTAATCCAGGCTTTGTGGGGCCAAGAACATGGTGCGAAGATGGGAGATCGGCCTAATTCGGTGTTCCACCCGCTCGCGTCGAGAGACGACCCTAACGAAGTGGAAACTCTGGACACTTTTCAGACTGTAGATCTGCGCCGCGAAGCCATTTCTCAGTGGTTTGAAGCTGCGCTGAAAAGTTCAGGTGATGTAGACACTTTCGAGACCTCTCCTAGTTTGGAAGGTGTGCTGCGCCTTCTGTGCCAGCACCGAATTGCTGAAGCATCGGACATGGCTATGGATTGCGGTGACTTCCGCCTGGCAACCTTGATTGCACAGGCGGCTTCGTACGAGGGTAATGACTTCCGAAGCTTGATGGAGACACAAATGGCGCAGTGGAGTGAAAACGGCACGCTGGAATTTATGGACAAGACTTTAGTTCTTGTCTACAGTGTGTTGGCTGGTAGTATTGAGGTGTTGTCGGCTCAGAAAGGTGCGAGCATGTCCTGGATTGTATGTCTTGCGCTTTGTTTGTGGTACAAGCGCGGCTCAGCCACGTCGCTAAAGTCCGCTATGGCGCTTTACGAGGAAGCAGTTGGCAAGCAACTTGCTTCTGTTTCTCTTTCTCAGTTCGCAACTCCTGGTACAGAAAAAGATGACGTGTTGATGGAGCTGCTGAAGCTTTATATTGAAGACGTATCCTCGTTGTGTAAAGTTCTGTCGCCCAGTGGTTTTATGAGCCAGGGTTCGCGCCATCTGGACTATGAGCTGACATGGCACCTTCACAGTGTTCTGCGTGCTATCGGCTATAAGCTTGATCGTCAGTGGGAGTCACACATCCACCAGAACTTTATCCGGCAATTGGAGGGTTCTGATCTGTGGGAAGACGCAATTTACGTTGCGCTTAACATCTCGAACGCTATTGAGCGCGAGAACACCTGCCGTGAACTGCTTTTCCGTAACGCCGACGCCCTGGCGTTGGACGTGTCAAAGCGGGAAGAACTTTGCGAGCGCTTGAATATTCCTACAGAATGGGTCAGTGAGGCGTTGGCGGTGCGGGCTGTTGTGAAGCAGGAGCGTCATGAGGAAATTGCACACTGGATGTCCGCGCGTCACTATGAAGAAGCGCACGCATGCCTTATTTCTCACGTGGCGATGCGTTGTCTGTTCGCTACTGAGAAGGATGTTTTGATGCAGCTGCTGCTGGAGCTGGAGCCTATGGCTGTTTACATTCCTCATTGGAAGAGTTGTGAAAAGGTGGACGCTATCGGCGGTGGTCTGTTGCTGGAGTACCTCCGTCTGGAGCAGCAAAAGGGACTGGAAGTTGGCCACGAGGATCAATTCCTGCAACGTGTTATGTTGCTGTCCCAACAGCTTTCTAGTGCTCGTGACGCATCGGCGAAGGACGTACGCAACAAGCGCGAGAAAGATACGCTCCTAGCACAAACGTGTGTGTCATCAATGATTGTGTCCTTGGCCACACAGGCAGTGCAGCTGCGTTCGCTCCTGTCGTACACGCAGGAGCGCGAATTGACGGGTGAATCCTCCTCGATATCGATGCCTCTGGAGCTGGAGCCGGAGTTTCTCGGAGGGCTGTCGCACCTGGTCACTGGGCGCGAGACTAGTTTCGTGGAGTCGTACCGCACGAACCAGCTGATGCACCTTTGCTCCACTTTTATCGACTGGCGAGCTTAAACAGCGGAATGTTATGCATTGACAAGTTAGTGACATCATCCAAGACCAAGACTTCGCTGCACATGAAACGAACAAGTCATACTTACCCTTATGTTGATCACCTTTCGTTCTATTTGATCGCTTACAACTGATTGACTAACTACTATTTGTGCTAATCTACTTATTTGCTATGCATGATTTGCTCTCGCTTCCTTAGAAGTGCTCCACACGGAAGCTCCACACGCCATTCCCGGCCTGCGAGCCCTCGACGTACCCCAGGAAAGTAGCGCCCAACGCCTGCGTGTGGGTTTCAAGGCGCTTCAAGAAGGCCTCGTGCGACTCGTTTACCTCAGCGGAGATGCCATGGAGATCCACGACAGCTGGCTTGTTGAACGCGCAGCCAACCTCTGGTTTGGCATCGTCACCCGGATACACAACTACTTCTCCATCGGAAAAGATAACGAGGTTGTCTAGCTGAAGTCCACGGACGTCCGTAGCACCGATGAACGAGATTTTTCCATACCCGTGGCGGCCGATCGTAAAGTTCTCAACGCTCGCCAGCTCTTCTTCGGTGAGTTGCTGCATATCGCCGACGGAAGGCTCTGTGAAATACTCCTCATTGAGAAGTACGGGACAGGCAGATGGAGATCCTTCATCGTCGTGGTCTCCAACTTCGTCGTCATTACTGTGGCTAGAGGATGCATCGTCCGACTTCACATCAGACAGAACCGGAGTTTGCGTGTCTACTTCACCATCAAGTGGCTTAGCCTTTCTTGGGCTGCTCGTGGTGGCGTTCATCGGCGTAGTGCTTGGCTTGCCTCGGATCCTCAAAGACTTCTTCGATATCGCAAGTCGGGAGAACGAGCTAGAAAAGCGGAACACATCGGCTTGCTTGGCACGAACGGGAGACGACGCCACCGGCATCCTGCGGCTCGGGAATCGAGGCTGCACTGGCCGCATTGGAAGTGCTTGCAGAGGCTGTCTGGCCAGACCTAGTCGAGACGCAAACCTTGCAGACGGTGGTTGTAGGCGAGGCACTGAGGAGCTCGACACTGACGAAGTTCGAGCGTCAAACACCTTCAGTTCAATCGACGATGGAGGATTGGCGATCGCCGTCTTGACCTTTTGCTCGAGCAGTCCAGCACCAAAGGAACCTGAGCCGTATGGGTTCGTGTCGGGAGATGCCACCAATGCGGTGCAAGTTGTTGTTTTGGAGACAACAGAGCTCGAAGAGATAGTGCTATGAGAGTTGCTTGCCGCTTCACTGGAAGATGCATTCAGCATCTTGAAGGAGTTTTCCGCGCTTGGCTGCGTTGACTCCTTGCTCTTCTTCCAGCAACCCCAGTCGAAGCGTGGGAACGATGCAGGCTGGGTCTGTTCCACCGGCTTTGTGCCAAGGCTCCAGGGACTCGCCCTCGGTTTCAAGGGTGCACGCAGCCCGCTCTTGAACTTCGTCGATGCTGATCTACATGGCATCCCTGAAACAGTTGACCATCCAGTCGACCAAGCTGAACCAGGCGCTGCAAAGAAATCGGTGCTCGGCGTTGGAGGCGGAAATGAACTGACTGGCGCGTTCGGGGCCACCCTCGCTGCAAACGGGTTGACCGTCGCGTTTGGGGCCACCTTTGCCGAAAACGGATTCACAGTCGAGCTCGGCTTCATGGCGAACGGGTTGCCCGGCACATTCTTGGCTGCTAACAGATTTCTCGTGGAGCTCCCGAACTGCGTCGTCGTAGACCCACCGAACGAAAAGTCCGCGGACTTCGTGGCCGTCTTCGTGAAAGGGTTCGACGTTGGCGCTGCGAACGGGTTTGAAGACGGCGGTGGCTTTGTAGTGCTGCCACCAAAGCCAAACGCCATCCTGCTGGACCTCGAGTGGCTGGTACCAAACACTCCGCTCGTCTTGGTCGAGTTCATATCCCCACCGAAACTCGGGTTCGAGCTGGTGCATCCGAAAGTGACTCCTCCAGTCAGGGTCGTTTGACTCGATCTACTGCTGCCAAACAGCGAGCCGGACTGGTGCGGAGCCGAGTCGCCAAACAGCGACGTGCAAGGTTTCGAGTCACCCGTGTTCGAGTAAAACACGGACGGCGAGCTCTGGAACAGCGGCCGGCTCGGAGGCTCCGGCGGCGTCCACTTGGATCTGGTCGCAGCCTCGCCGTTCCGCGCAAAGCACTGCTGCGTGCTCTCGACGCGACCGAAAGGCTCCGAGGCGTCGTCCACCCTGTGAGAGACAGGAGCGGCTCGGTCAAAGCCTGCAGTTCCGAACCCGAAGGCGGGGGCGTTGGCAGCGTAAGAGCCGAAGTCCGACATGGAGACTGGGATATCTCAGTTGCAAAGGTCAAAAGGGACCGTGGTCTCGATTATTAGCAGCTACAGCGGCCTACTCTGTCTACTCTTTGCAATCGCGAAGCCGCAGTTGCGGCGGGGGCGTGCGCGGCGACGGAGAGCAGAGCGTGAGGTGACAGGAGGCGACGGCCTTGAGCGACTAGAGCAGTTGGAAGCGAATTCCGAAGTGAGCCAACGCCAACCGCCCCGGGTGGGCCTGTCGTGATGGTGGGTTCACTGGTGCCAGGCCCACCCGCTCTCTCCCGGTAGAAAATCAAGGTAAAAATCCAGCGGGTGTCCGGGTTTCGACGAAACGGGTCTGGACGGGTCTTGACCCGCCAACTAGATTGAAGTTGCCTTGCCTGCTGCAGACTCATTAAGCAGATACACTCATTAAGCAGAATTGATCGCTTTCCTAAACGCAACGAGTGACGAGTCAAGAACGGGCGAAGTCTTTATTACTCTCCGCATAAATTATCTACTACTGATCGTTACTCGCCGCACTCTCGAATGGAAGGCAGGCGACCTCGGCACAGCGCGCGACGCAGGTCCTCGACGCACCGCTGCTCCGTTAGGTAGCTCTCAATCGCGTCGTGCCATCGCACGGCGTCCTCCTCGGAGCGTGCGGTCAAGTAGACCACGCGGTCGTGTCGCAGCTTCAGGCAGAGGCCGTGAGGGCGGCCTTCCCAGTACCGCACGTCGAACACGCGGTCCTCGTGCAGGACCTTGGCCGCTGGATCGTCCTTCTTCTTGTACAGCAGCATCCCGTCCTCGAAGACGAAGAAGCGACGTCGCCAGCTCTTCAAATGGCGGCCACGCCGCTCTAAGTACCCGTCAACTACCGTCTGCATCCCTACGACACTTTATGCTGAGGGGAGAATTTCGTCGAGTGACGGGTTCTTGGCACCGCACGCTTGGCGTGGCGCAGACTCGCTTGAAAGCCCACACTCGTGTGTTATGTTGAGAGCTCCATCTGTGCGCTATCTCATGGCTGTGCCCGTCGCCTATCTTGGCTGTTAACGCAAAGCACTCTCGCGATCCATATGGCCATGTCCGATACGGCAATGACAAATGTCGTCGGCTCAATGAGCAACGCGACTGCGCATCCACGATCCGTCGATGTGGGCGTGCTCTCCACAAGGCCCATCCGACTGAACGATCTCCATAGGGCACCCTGACGAGAAACGAGTCGAGATTCTGCGAAACCACACCGCAAGTGTCGTGCAACGCAGGAGGCAATATCCATCTGCAGTCCACCAGCTCCGTCCAAGCCACGTCCACGGTGGATGTGGCGGCTTGGTGGACTTCACCCGGTACAGGTCTTAGATGTGCACTCGACCCCACCTCGTCGTATTGGCTGCAGCTACAGACTGCAGCGGTGTCTGCCACACGGTTATTTTGGTGGTCGAGTCATTTCGGTGATCGACACATGGCTTCGCGTCCCTTCGTGTCCCACTTGACAA
The DNA here is from genome assembly GCA_024679135.1 of Phytophthora foliorum. Lineage (NCBI taxonomy): Eukaryota > Oomycota > Peronosporomycetes > Peronosporales > Peronosporaceae > Phytophthora > Phytophthora foliorum. The sequence continues at coordinate 9,024 of JAHWLE010000090.1, forward strand.
GATGCGGCTCGTTGTGTATCTGGCCCTGCTGCTGGTTGCTGGGACCTTCTCCATCGTTTCTGCCACCGACGCCACGGTATCTGCTACATGGAGCAACGCGACGGTGCTGGCAGCCCCAGCGCTGGAGGTCCAGCTCACCATAGGAGACGACGAGCTCCCAGTCGACGCACTGCTCAAGATCCGACTGAACGCGCTGTTTGCAATCGCTTCAGACGCAACAGTAGACGACACAGTGCTACAACAGACACTGAACGGCAAGTGGAGTGTCACTGTGGATACAGACGCGCATGTATTGGCAGTGCAGCGCAGTGGAGACGGCTCCGTGGTGAGTTCTGGTACACTGCTTCGCTTCAAGTTGACAGGCATCACAAATCCTACTCGATCCGGTCGGGTTAGTGCTGGATCCATGGAGATTTCGGATGCAAACGCTACGTTTAGTCGGATACTACAGCTACCGAGCATGGAGGTGGAACCTGGAGTGATTTGGAACTCGAAGCTGACATTCTCGAACCTGCTTAGCGGACGCTCTACGTCGCTGGAAATACACGCGACGCTGGCGCATGCTGTGCCGAATGATGGAGCTGTCGGTGTTTATTTGTCGTACATGTATGGATCGTTGTCGGGCGTGACTTTGTCGAGTGTTGTTGGGCTGGATGGAGGTTTCACGATTTCTACGCAAAATAATGTGATTTGGGTCAAACGCAATGCAGCGTCAGGAACGGACAGCGGGGAGATGCAGGACGTGACTATACGGATCGATGGCATTTTGCATCCGTTTCTGGAAGGTCCTATGGGCCCCTCTGTGCTGCTTCAGACTGTGGATGGATTTAACCGCATCATCGATCAAGCGTACGTGGACACATCAAACAATATCCTTGCGAAAGCTCGCGTGGTGGTGAACAGTTTGAGCCTCAGGGTAATTGAAGGTGATGCTACTGGAGGACAGTACGCCATCTCATTAAGTGCACCGCCGTTTGGAGACACTGCGCTCACCGTTGCGGTTGGAGATTCAGTGAGCAGGGCAAAACTAACTCTCAGCCCGCAATCAGTTGTGTTTATGACATCGAATTGGTCCAGCTCTGCTGCCATTACGGTGATTGTAGCTGACGATTACATGGTGAGCGGGACTTCCACCGAGGAGAGTGTTGTAGCTGTGCCCCATAGTATTACTAGTGGCGATAGCGGCAGGACCTTCGCCGTAGCTGATGAAGTGAATGTGCACATCAGCGAAAACGATTTTCCCGCTGTCCACATTTCCGACCGATTCCTTGCAGTCATTGAGGGTTTTCGCAATGACAGCTACGAAATATCGCTATTGTCGCAACCAAGCAGCGATGTGGTCGTTCAGTTGGCTCCGCATGATTCGTTTATCGAGACCTTTCCGGATCACGTGACATTTACAGCAAGTACGTGGAACACCCCGAAGATTATCAACGTGGTGGCATCCATAACTACGTCAACTGACCGAGCGACGAGTAAAATACTTCACCAGCTTACGTCGGCCGATCTCAACTACAACGAAAAAAACGACGAAGTTTTCCCGCAGAATGAAGTTTTGGTTTACTTTGAGCCGCTTGACATGAAATCCTGCGTGGAGCCATGCCGCGTGGGGTGGTTTCCGCTTGTTAATTCCACAACAGGTGACTCGCAATGCGTCGGCTGTCCTCTGGGGCATTTCTGCGCAGGATCCTGCTCTGCGCCGGTGTCATGCCCGAAAGGTACTTCGTCCAACGTGGAGTCTGCGAAAACCGCTAGTACTTGTCAAACTTGTCCAACTGGAATGTATGCACACGGTGAAGGTTTGTCGACTTGCCTCGTGTGTCCGGCGGGCGCATCGTGCAGTGATGCTACAATGAGTCCCCAGCCCTGTCCTGCTGGATCGTATTCAGTTGCAGGCGAAACTCAGTGTCACGAGTGTTTAGCAGGGTCCTACAACAATGTGACGTTCCAACAAGAATGCGTGGAGTGTCCTGAGGGCTACTACTGCTCAAAAGGCTCAATCAACCCAGTCGCTTGTGATCAAGGAACCTACTCAGTGAACTCCGGCGCTGCACCCTGTGGAAAATGTCCTGCTGGGTATGCTTGCTCCGACCCAGCAATTGGTCCAGTTGCATGCTTGGGAGGCACGTATTCTCTGGCAGGTAGCTTGACGTGCTCTCCATGCCCGAGTGGGCATTTCTGCGTGTCTGCAGATCAAGAGCCACAACCATGTGGAGTTGGATTCTACAGCGAAGAGAACTCAACATCGTGTAAATCGTGCCCTCTTGGCAGTTCATGCAGCAGTTCCACCACTTCGGTGCCTGTTGTATGCGCGCTAGGCACGTACACCAGCGTCGAACGAGCAGCAACGTGTCACACCTGCCCCGCTGGCCACGGTTGTGCTGATACAGCACAGTCACCGATTCTTTGTCAGCTTGGCAGCTACAGCGTGGAGGTGAGTCCTAGTGAAGTGAGCTTTCTTGAGGTTACGACACTGATGAATTATGTTTTCCCGTGCCCAGGGTGACCACGTGTGCCATGCGTGTCCAGCGGGTAGTTATTGCCCAGATGTGTACGACGACCCGCTGGCTTGTGCGGCAGGTTCGTATTCACTTGGCAATGCCGCCGTGTGTACGCCATGCGGGGCTGGCGTGAAGTGCTCAGCGAATGCAGCTCCAGTGGCCTGCACAGCCGGGTACTACTCAATTAATGGGTCGGCTTGCCAGCTATGTGATGCAGGAAGTTACTGTGCATCAACGTCCCAACTACCGATCAAGTGTGGCCAAGGCACTTACAGCCATAGCGGAGCAGTGGAATGCACTGTGTGCCCGTATGGATACTTGTGTACACTTTCAGGGGATCCACAGGCGTGTGTACTCGGTAAGACAAATAATGCAGACCACTCAGCCTGTATTCCATGCCCGAAAGGTGTTGAGTGCTCACCGCTGAAGAGTACGTCGATTCCGTGTGCGATCGGAACTTACAGTTTGGATGGAGACGGCCAGTGCAAGTCATGTCCGAAAGGTTTCAAGTGTACTACAACAACTGATACCCCCGTTCGCTGTGCCGATGGAACGTACTCCCCAGCAAATGCAGTGGAGTGTCTGAACTGTCCCGCTGGTCAATACTGCCCGCAACCAAGTTCAGACCCGATCGTGTGCCCCGCATGGTATTATTCTGGAAAGTCGAGTACGGCCTGTACACCCTGTTCTGCTGGAATGGATTGCTCGTCGCCATCCAGTGTGCCGGTAGCTTGCCCGAGCGGAACCTATAGTCTCGTTGCTGCTTCGCCATGTTTGCCGTGTCCTGCTGGATCAGCGTGCGTAAATTCTACAACAGCGCCTACAGTTTGTGACCCCGGGAACTTTAGTGCCCAAGGCCAAGCAAAATGCACGCAGTGTGCAGCAGGTTATTACTGCCCGCAGTCGGGGCAAACGGCTCAGCTTCCATGCCTGAATGGGACGTACGCGGAGGCCGGAGCAACTGCATGTACGACGTGTCCTGCAGGAATGCAGTGTCCAGTGACAACCCAGGGTGTCAAGGAGGCGTGTCCTGCAGGAACATATTCGTTGGGTGGCCAAGCACACTGCATTTCGTGCCCAATTGGCCACATGTGTCCGCGGGTGGATGGCAGCCAGAATGCAATTTGTGCACCGGGGTGGTTCTCGCCAGGTGGGTCAGTGCAGTGTACAACTTGTCCTGCAGGTTCTGCCTGCCCAGATCCATCTACCTCACCACCGGTACTTTGCCCTGCCGGATCCTACAGTTTGGCCGGTGCTACGGCTTGCACTGCTTGTCCTGCCGGCTACGCGTGTCCAGATCCTACGACGAAACTACTCGCGCCTTGTGCAAAAGGAACGTATTCAACAGGAGGAGCAAGCTCTTGCACTCCGTGCCCTGCTGGCTTTGCATGCTCGTTCTCAAACAGCTCGAGTGTCGAGCCGTGCCAGGCAGGATTCTATTCAGCAACAGGCTCAGGCTCGTGCGTCGAGTGTCCTCGAGGTTACTATTGCGATACACCCAACGAGATGCCCAAGAACTGCTCGGTTGGTTACTACAGCGAACGCGCGTCAACGAAATGTCTTGCTTGTGATCGGGGCTACGAGTGTCCTCGATCCGACCAGCTCCCGCAACCGTGCCCTGTTGGGTACTACAGCGAAGGTGCTGTAGCAAACTGCCGTTCGTGCCACCCAGGCTACAAGTGCAGTCTTGCGTCGAATAATCCGACGCCACCGGAAGATGCTTGCCCCATGGGCGGCTACTGCAATCCACCTACGACCTTCTTCTTGTGTCCGGCAGGCACCTTTGGAAACGTGACGGCTGGCGAGGTAAGCAAAACACTATCACACGTCTACCTTTATCAACACAACTAACCCAGTTTGTTGGTGTTGTCATTCTTGCTAGAGCATTGACCACGCGTGTGCACCGTGTCCAGAGGGATATTACTGTGAAATGGGGACGACACCGCTTACACGACAGATATGCCCTGCGGGGTTCTTCTGCCCGGAAGGCACGAAACGTGCCTCGCAATACCCGTGCCCAGCCGGAACGTTCAACAAGGATGCAGGACAAAAGTCTGATGTCTGCCAGGACTGTCCTGCTGGGAGTTATTGCCCAACAGGAACCTCACAGCCGCAAGCATGTCCTCAGGGCTACTTCTGCCTTAGGGGCACGCGCACCATGAACCAATATCCGTGCCCAGCAGGAACGTACAGCGGTTCGAAGACTGCATTGACTGGCGGTGAGCAGTGCAACAATTGTCCGCTCGGTAGTTACTGCCCGGAAGCTAGCAGCACCCCAACCGCGTGTCCGGCCGGCACGTACAATCCTCAGACAGGGGCAGCAGGTCTTCACGAGTGTCTTGATTGCCCACCAGGCTGGTCATGTCCTCACGTTGGCCAAAGTAACTACGTTGATCGCTGCGCAAAAGGACACTACTGTCCTGGTGGCACAGTACTCGCAACCGATCACCCGTGCCCCGCCGGAACATTCACAGAGAACATTGATCTCATTCGTTCGCAGGACTGCACCATTTGCCCGTTGCGCCATGCGTGCCTTCAAGGCACAGGAGGCGAAAACCAGACAGTATTGGATTGCGGGGCCGGCTTCTTTTGTCCGAATGGTACGGCGCACGCAGACCAATTCCCGTGCCTACCGGGCACATGGAGCTCAAGTACATCGCTATCGACTGCAGCGGAGTGCGATATCTGCCCGAAAGGCAGTTATTGTCAAGGTGGCAAGTCTTTCATCGACGGGAGTTGTGCCCCCGGTTACTATTGTCCTCTTGGGACGTCCTCAAGCACGCAGTTCCCATGCCCAAGCGGGACGTACACGGCCAATACGTGGCTATTCGAGCCGAGTCAATGCGATGACTGTCCTCCAGGCTACTATTGTCCGGCCGGGTCCGTCGCACCGATCCCATGCAAAGCTGGGAGCTACACACCGCTGAATAACACGAAAACGGTAGGATCGGCAGATGCATGGCCAGCGTGCATCACGTGTCCGGCCGGGTCCTTCTGCATCGAGGCCTCCGTAAATCCCAAACCTTGTGGCAAGGGCAAGTTTTCCACAAGCGGGTCAAAAGCGTGTTTGGCGTGTGAGGCTGGGTACTTCTGCAACAGCGAGACGACGAGCGCAGCTAACATGAAGTCGAATGCGTTGGGTTGGTCGTCACCCGGAGCGCTATACGGGACTTGCTACAACGGAACGTACTGTCCGTCGGGATCGGATAGCGAACCAGCACTGGAAACGGATGCGTGCCCGGCAGGCTACTATTGTCCGACTGCGACGTCATCGCCACTTATCTGTCCCGCTGGAACCTACAGCAATTTCACCGGTCAAGACAGCATGAGTGACTGCACCCCGACACCCGCGGGTTACTACAGTCTTGCAGGTGCATTGGGGCCTGCAGGAGTTTGCTCTCCAGGTTTCTACTGCCCACTGCGATCGACCTCGCAAACCCAAGTGCCGTGTCCAGCCAGGTACTACCTCAATCGAACCATGGGCCAAAGTGAAGAGGACTGCGCTCTCTGCGTCTCAGGATCGTACTGCCCCATCGGCACCGCCTACCCGGTCACATGCCCAGCGGGTTACTACTGCCGCACAGGCATTTCAAGCCCAGAGCCGTGCCCGATTGGCACCTATGCTAACGCTACCGGCCTACGAACAGTGGATGATTGTCTGCCGTGTACACCAGGCATGTACTGTGACTCCACCGCGCTCACCATTCCTCGAGGACTTTGCGACCCTGGTTACTACTGCGTCATGGGAGCATATACATCGGCTCCGATGAACTACGAGTCTACGCTCTTCGGCGTGAGCAACCGACATACTGGTGATCTGTGTCCGCAAGGTGCCTATTGTCCGTTGGGCTCATCAACGCCAACGCTGTGTCCTCCCGGAACATATAACAATTTCACTGGGCTCGAGGCTGTAGGGCAATGCGTTCCGTGTCCACCGGGTGAATACTGCGAAACACCAGGGCTTTTCTTGCCAACAGGTAGTTGTCACCCTGGCTACTATTGCATCGGGGGTGCCGCTGTTCCGACACAAGTGGAGACTCCAGCTGGGTCCTTTTCGCTCGAAGGTGCCACCGCTCCGTCCCCGTGTCCACCAGGACAATACAATCTCTATCCAGCTCGAGACAAATGCGTGGTTTGCCCCGCTGGTTTCTACTGCGGGTTGCCAGGTACGAAAGCACCGATGGTGTGCCCCACTGGGAACTATTGCCCCGAGGGTACTAGTCTGCCTGTCAAATGCCTGCCTGGAACACTTGCGGGTGTTGAAGGCCTCGTGAAGCTAGAGCAGTGCAAACCATGCCCGAGCGGACAGTTCTGCGATTCCTATGGATTATCTGCATCAAGTGGTCCGTGTCTTGCTGGGTTTGTCTGCGTCGGAGGCTCGCCAGTTTCCAACCCCGTGGAGATGTTGTGTGGCTACGTGTGCCCCGTGGCAAGTTATTGCCCGGAAGGTAGTGGAAGTGCTGTACCGTGTCCGACGGGGTCGTTCCGAGCTGCTACAGGAGGTAAAAGTCTCACCTCGTGCTCAATCTGCCCCGGTGGGAAATACTGCAGCGAGACAGGATTGACCGCACCATCAGGATCATGCAGTCCCGGGTACTATTGTGTTTCGAACTCTTCGTCACCGACACCTACGGATGGTTTGACGGGCGCGATTTGTCCTACCGGGTCGTACTGCCCCGAGGCAAGTTCTGCTCCGAAACAATGTGCTGCTGGCACGTACGCTGCCGACAAGGGTCAAGACGTGTGTGACGAGTGCCCGATGGGATACTTTTGCGATGGCGTGGCAACCAGCACGTACGCGGATTGCCCTGCAGGTCACTATTGTCCTGTAGGGACTGCTGAAGTTCCCGTACCGTGCCCTATCGGGACGTTTAGCAACGCCATTCGACTGACCAACGTGACCGAGTGCCAGGAATGCACACCGGGGTCTTTTTGTGAAAGTTTGGGCTTGGTACAGCCCACAGGACTATGCGGTGCAGGATCCTATTGCCCACCACGAGCAGAAAGCAAATTCGGCAAGAACGCCGAGAATGACACACACGTCTGTCCTGTAGGTGCCTACTGCCCAGAAGGCACGTACTTGCCTGTTCCGTGCCCTACTGGGACCTACTCAAACGATACGGGGCTTGTCAAGGCGGAAGACTGCGTATTTTGCAACGAAGGCGCTTTTTGCACCGACGCAGGGGTAGAACAGCCCTCGGGGCTGTGCGACGCTGGGTATTATTGCAAGCGCAACAATACGCGATCAAATCCTTCGTCTGGTATTGTGAAGGTTGTGACGAATACTGTGGACGGCTCCGAGTTGACAATGTACTTTGGTGGAGAATCGTGTCCGCCAGGTTCCTATTGTCCGCAGGGTTCTACCAGCCCGAGACTTTGCCCTGAAGGGTCCTACACCAACACCACTGGCTCACCAACGTGTCTTGCGTGTCCAGTAGGATTCTTTTGTCCGCTAGGATGCAAGGACTACCTCAATAACGTTTGTCCGATGGGCCACTACTGCCCCGAGAGTACACAGAGGGCAACACAATTTCCGTGTCCACCCGGGACTTTTGCGAACCGGACCGGGTTGCAGAATCTCTCGCAGTGCACGCCAGCACCAGGCGGGACATACATCGATGGATATGCTGCTGTGCAGCCGACGGGGAATTGCCGAAGTGGTTTCTACTGCTCTGGCGGATCTCCGACTGGAACACCAGCAGAAACCACAGCAACCGGCGGACCATGTCTCCCAGGCACAAACTGCCCCGAAGGTTCGGGGATCCCGATTGTTTGTGCTGCAGGGGCGTATTGCTCGTCGACTAACACGGATGGAGCATTGCCGTGTGAAGAAGGGTTCTACTGCGTGCAAGGGTCCTACACAGCAACACCCACAGGCCAAAACAACTCGTTAGGCATGATTGGTAACGTGTGCAAGCGGGGTCACTACTGCCCGAACGGTACCAGCAATCCCATTCCCTGTCCACCCGGCACATATTCAGAGACCACGCAGAATGTGAACGCTAGTTTTTGCCTCGCATGTCCTGTCGGGTTCATCTGCAGCACCTCTGGCATCGTTATCCCCAGCGAGAAATGCCCGCCTGGTTTCTTTTGCACCGGTGGAGAGAGTACAGCCACGCAGTTGTGTCCAAAGGGGTTTGAGTGTCCGGAGGGATCATCCGAGCCACGGCCGTGTCCTGCTGGGACTTTCGCTGACGGAAAAGGCCTCGCAACATGTAAGTTGTGCCCGGAGAGGTTCTACTGCGAGATTGGAAGTATCACACCGGTGGAATGTCCTCAAGGTTACTATTGTCCACTACAAACGCCGTCGCCAACGAAGTATCCGTGCCTGGCAGGATCCTATGGAGACAAACCTGCTCTTGCAAGTCCGAAGGAATGTGCGCAGTGCCCACCAGGGAAATTCTGTTCTGGATTGTCACCAACGAATTCGACGTCAGGCCCGTGTGCACCAGGTCATTACTGTGCAGGTAACGCAACGACAGCGAAACCAGTTGACGGAGTAACAGGGGATTTGTGTGATGGTGGTCACATTTGCCTTGGAGGAGCGTGGTTGCCCGATCCGATCGATGGCATTACAGGTGGAATATGTGACCCCGGCTACTATTGTCCTAAGGGCTCGAGCAGCCAGATCCGCTGTGCCAAAGGAACTTACAACGGTTTTGAGAAGCAAAGCTCTTGTGTCGCGTGCCCAGCCGGCGGCTATTGCGATACGAATGCTACGTCTCCAGCGCCATGCCCTCTTCGTTATTACTGCCCTGAAGGCATTGAGGATCCTCTGTTTTGTCCAGATGGAACGTACGGGCAGGAAATCGGACTCATGAACGCGACCGAGTGTGCTCCATGCGGCGCTGGTAAGTTCTGCGTCGCAGGAACGATTACAGCTTCATGTACAGCCGGGTTTTACTGCAGACTGCGAAATGATCAACCAAATCCAACGGCGACAACCTCGAACGTATCAAATGCTACTGTTGCATGGAGGACAGAACTTGGAGGACCGTGTCCGATCGGCTACTATTGCCCAGAAGGAGTGCTGGATCCTATTCCATGTCCAAGAAATTCGTCACGGCTCACAACTTACGGCATCTCACTAAACGACTGCGATTTGTGTCCTGGAGGAATGACCTGCGATGACGGCTCCAATACGGTTCCTTGTCCTGCTGGCTCATACTGCGCTTACGGAGTCAGTGAAGTTCCTTGTCCCGCTGGCACGTATAATGGCGAAAAAGGCAAGGCAAATCTGGAAGACTGCCTTCCATGCGATGAAGGAAAGCTCTGCAACCGAACCGGGATACTGAGCCTCACGGGCTACGATTGTCCTCCGGGTAACTACTGTCTTCGTGGCTCAAGCGAAGCCCAACCATGTCCAGCTGGAAGTTATCGAGCTGTTAAAGGTGCCAAAAGCGCGGACGACTGTGCGTTGTGCACCGGGGGCTCATACTGCGAAGCCGGATCAATCCGTCCGGCAGTTTGCAAAGCTACCACGTACTGTCCGGTTGGATCTGGATCGCCGTTGTTGTGTCCGGGTGGCAGCTACTGCCCGTATAACACGACGACACCAGTAACATGTCCTGAAGGATTCTTCTGTTCACCCGCCGTTGACTCGCCATCTATTTGCACGCTTGGTCACTACTGTCCTAGTGGAACCACAGCGCAGATCCCGTGCCCACTTGGATATCTCGGCCGCACGACTCCCTTGGACGGAGCATACACGTCACAGTACTCGTCCTGCGAAGCTTGTCCTTCCGGAACATTTGGTATTGACGTCAATCGAACTCGTTGTGACGAATGCCTAGAAGGCTACGTGTGTCTCGGTGCCACCAACTCCAGCCACCCTGAGAGCAGAGAGGTTGACCGGGGTTACCCGTGTCCGCCAGGCTACTATTGCCCAGCAGGCAGCTCATCTGAAATTGCATGCCCGAGCGGAACGTACCTGCCGAGCTATAAAGCCTCCAATTCATCGGAATGTCTGCTTTGTCCTGAGAATTCATATCAAAATGCAGTAGGCCAGTCAAGCTGCTTGCCGTGTTCTACGAGCGCATTCGCAGCAACTGGAGCCACCAAATGCACCTGCGTTGGCAGCCATCGCGCGTTCCAAATGACCGACGGATACTGCATTTGTGAACCGGGATACGAGTTTTACGACCAAGACATGATCCTGCGTAGTGATGAAGATGGAGACGTGGATTGCCAGCCTATCGTGTACGACCGCTGTAGTAGCAGTCAAGTTCGTTCTGATGCTGGATCGTGCGTGTCTGCAAGCGGCAAAGCGTGCGAGGCCAGCTGCAACAACGGTACCGGCACATACGTAGCGAGTCTTGGTGTTTGCCAGTGCGACGACCAACCTGACCTCGACACGATCTGCAACAAAAAGTGTCGGGATGAAGCAACGCAGATTCAGGTCAACAGCACTACAGGTGAGCTGCAGCTTTACAATCCTCTCACGGGTGAAGTAACCTCCTTATCGGGTGAAGACACTACTGCCGGCCTTGTGTCCAAAGTATCATGCACTTCAGGTAGCGACTGCCAACTTCACTCGATTGCAGTGTCCTCATCGGGCTTCTCGGGATCGTATGACCTCCCGTCGTCGATTTCAGATGCTACTTCACGAAGACGGCGGCGATTGACTACCGATTCTACCTCTTCTTCGATCGCAAACCCAATGATTTGTTTGCCAGTGGGAAGCGGACTATTGTTTGATTTGTCGGTGCCGCGTTCATATCCGATTTACCTGAAAGACTCCATGCTCAACACCAATCCAAGTTTTGACTATGGAGCATTCCGTGCACTGGCAACGAAAGTGAACGCTAATGCTAGTACCGTGTCGGCTTTCGCATTCTCGTTCACTGAACCAGGTACTTATGTGTTTGGAAACTCACTCAACGCTGCAGCTCAAACGATTGTAGTAGTGATGAAAGCTGGAACAAGCTGCCCGACAGAGGCCCCCATCGTGCCACTGAACGAGAAGAATCTGATCACTGTCAGTGCTAAACGCCGCACGGATGATTTCATCTTAGCACCAGACTGGGGTCTTATCGTGGGGCTTCTAGGTGGGCTGTTTGGCGTGGTCGTAGCTGTCATCGCCGGTCTGTATTACTTCCGAGTCAAGAGCTGGACCAACACGGCTGTGAAAAGCATCAGCGGATACCGAGCTAAGAGCAAACAGGTTAACCTCGCCGCGATGCACTCAAAAGGAACAGTGGCGGTGAATACGAACGACAGTCCTGCTGGTGACGGTGCTCTTTTGGCAACTGAGCCAACAACAGCCCCAGTGATGCAGCTACGGCTCGGAGGCTTGGAGCCGACAAAAGGGGATGCAATGGAATATCATGCAGACTTGGGGCGCTGGGATGAAGAAGACCTGGACCTACGTGAGCTTGTGGATCGGCTGCAATTTCACCATGAAGCAGTGACAAAAAGCTTTGAGGATCAAAAGGGAGACGTGAAACAACTGATGCAACACCTCCAAGCAGAGGCTATCGAGCTGAAAAGGCTGTTTGTAAACGCACTGGTGGCCTCCGACTTGATGTCTTCTTCGCCTGATGCGAAACTCGAGGACAGTACTGAATTCTCAAAGGACGAGAACGAAGTGGCCGCAGTGCTTTCGGTGAGTGCGTTGAGTGGACGCCCACGATCACGCAGTGTGGCAGGTAGGGAGAAGTTTTTGTTGGAAAATCTCGAGCGTGATCTACAGGATCGTGAACAATTTCAGCAAAAGAAGGCTGCTATGCTGGGTAGTGTGAGCGAAGGACTTCATGAGATCGAAGGCTGGGGCGCACAGCTAGCTGAGCTAACCGGTGCGATAGTGCAAGAAATGTCCTCCCCAGTCGATGACAACGCACCGGAGCGAACTAGTACGAGCGACGAATCTTGTCTTGAACGCGCACGCATGGTGCTTGGTGACCTGAAGTCCTTGCTAGGGTCGGATCCCATGACCCAAACTTCTTCCTCACTCATCCATCTCGCGGAGGCCGAGAAGGGTAGACGTGAAGTCGGTAACTTTGTTCTGGAGGCATCGCAGCGATACTTCACCCCACACCTCGGAGCTGCAGGTACGGACGCGGACAACGCGGTTCAAAGGTTACTGGAATTGCACGATGGCGTTGAGAAGGCTCAAAACAAGGAGGACGAGGTGCTGCTCGGACCGCTGCCAACTCTGCAAAAATTTGGAGCAGCTCTTCCCCAGGTACTCGCTGCGCTCGATGATCTCGAGACAAGTTTTCGACGCGAGCTGGATGCCGTCCGGGAGGAACAGAATCCTGTCAAAGAACGAAGTGTTCAAGCGCAAATGCAAAGCCGCCTGAGCAAGTTAATGAAGGAAGTAGCGGCCAGCGCCAAGAAGGTCAACGACAAGCTGGAAAAGGAAAGCTCTCGTGCTGTAAAATTCCGACGCGGAGCTCAGCAGGCAGAAGACGCACTAAGCAAAGCTGTTGGCAATGCAAAAGAGCAATGGTGTGTCGCTGATCAGGAGCAGAGAAATCGTACTGCTGCGGCGAGCGCGAAAGAAGCCGAAGCAACACAACTTGTCATTCCGTCTGCTCCTCCGACTGCAGGTGAAGAGGCTGCAGCAAAACTTCGTGACGAAACACTCTTCCAGATCAAAGAGCTGCTAGTTGGTCTCACAACTCTCCTTCGAACTCATGGAGTGCCCTCGATGGTTCCACCTGGTCAATTGGGAGTATCTACACCGGGACAAGTAGCAACGAAATTGATCGACACGCGAGAACTAGCTGAAGCGAAGCGCAAAATCGAGAATGAAACACAGCAAAGTGCTGCAGAATACGCGTCAGCGCTTGATGCCAGCTTCCCGCAACTTTCGGCCGTGGAAAAAGAGCGCCTGCTTGACGACTTCGCTTCGGACCTGCGTAAAATTCAGTCCTCAATGAGTGTGGAGGCTACGCGCACACAAGCAGAGCTAGCAACGAGGCAGGCAGCAACTGCAGTTTTGCGTGGAGCTCAAAAAGCACAAGTGCAGCGCCGCGAACAGGAAGATGCCGATGTTTTGCGTGCGCAGCATGACGAGGAAGCGCAGTCGCTCGAGTCACAGTTCCGAGAAGAGGAGCTCGCAATCGAGCAAGAGTACCTCAAAGAGCTGTCAAATCTGGAAATGGAGTTCGGCAGTGGCGGTGATGAAGGCGAAGGAGACTTTGCTGAGCCACCTGAGGATATGCTCGAGGACTTTGATACAGCTATGGGAGGCGACGAAAACCTCCCTCCTGAGCTAACTGAAGCCGACGATGCAGTGGTGAATTCTCAGCTTGAAACGCTAGGAGACGATAATGCTGACATCATTGCGCAGTTAAACGACGTGTACTCGCAGGCTTGGAATGACCGTGTTCGGATTCTGGCAATGGAAGATGCACTTCGTAAAGAGCAGCTTCATGAACGCCTTCGCCGTAAGCGAAATGCTGGAAAAGGAGAAGTAGACGAGGGTGGTGTTATTCCGTCCTTGGATGAGGAAGTGCACGAGTTGTTGCTGGAGGCTGCCGAGCTGAAGGAAGCAGTGCTAGAAGAGGTCGTTAAGAAGCAGGACGACATGGATTCTTTGCAGCAAGAAGTGGTAAATCGTGCGGTGGATGAACTACGAAAGCAAATAGAAGAGTGCCAGACCCGTAACACCAAGCGCAGCGATCCAGAGAATGACTCACAGCAGCCTCCAGTTGATGTTGCAGAGTTAACAATTGCTGCAAGGCAGGCAGCTCAAAAGGACAAAGAGAATGCTGAGAGCGTGATTGCAAAGACCGAAGCTGAGCTCCAAAAGCTTCAGCGTGAATACGATCGCGATTTCGTAGCTCTACGAGGAGAGATTGAAAGCGAAAGGCTACGTCTGGAGGCTAAGATGCGAGATAGTTTGTCGGCAAAGCGCCGGGTTCGAGGAATTGTGCAGGATACCAGACGTGGAGATCCAAGTCTAGACGAAGAAACTGGAAGCAGCCCTGAAGAGGAGTTGGAGACGCAACTGGCAGACTTTACTGATCAAGCAGTTGAAGGGCTGAGAGGCAAGCATTTCCAATTGCAACAGGAGGTCGAGGTTCAGAAAGCTCAAGCTGCCGTTGCTGTAGCCGTCGCAGAGGCTCAATTAAGCTACCTTGACAGTCTGGAGAGTACCGATGAATCTCTTTCAGTGCCGACAAAGACCACCGATCGGGTGGAGACACCACGCAGTCGACTTCAGCTAACAGGAGAGCTATTGGAAGCTCTCGCCAACCAAATCCCAGGCCATATCGAAGAGCAAACCCAGCAAACATTTGATAAACTACATGCTGACTATGTTGTGGCGTGCACGGAACGCCGACGAGAGCTTGAAGCTGATGCAGCAATGCGCAGAGCAAAGCTCGCGGAGAAAATGAATCGTCGGCGACTTGAAAAGGAGCTTGAGAAGCCTGGACCGAAGCCAAATACGCAGTCTACTGGTTCTCTACCAGATTCACTCGATGAACAAGAACGCAAAGCACTTGCGGGTATCGATGATGAGTTGAACACAGCATTGGCAGCACTCGACGAAAGCGAGAGACAGACTGGGAAAACTCTTGCTAAGGTTGTAGCCTCTACCCTGCACAAAAGCGGCAAATCGGTTGAAGGGAAGCTTCGCGAGCGCCGACAACAACATGAACTAGCACTGAGCAAGCTCAAACCGGGCGACGAAGAGGAGTTAATGGGGCTGAACAATGCTGTGGTAAACGTGCTGGATGCATTGGAGGACGATGCGGTTCGACACGAGCAGGGATCAACGCAGGCGCGGGAAGCTACTGAACGCGAGATTGAGCGTCTAAAAGACGAAAGTGCGAACGCGTTGGTGGCACTTACCCATGCACTAGATGCGGAAAAGCGTCGTCAGGAGCAACGACTTCACCAACGAATGGCCCAAAGGCGTGAGAAACAACGTAGCCAGCTTCCGGCAGGTTCCTCGTCGGAGGAAGTCGCTGAAATGAACGAGGTCATTGCAAAGCAAGAACTGGTAGAGAAGCAGCGACTGGAAGATCAGCTTGAATCTCAAGCGCAGCTTGCGTTTGCCGAAGAGCGTAGCAAGCAGCGTGAGCACGAAGATCGACTGTCACAGCAGCTACGTGATGCTTGTGTTGCTGAGGTCGCTGCTATCGCAACGAAAGAAGCTATTGTGCAGGCTCGAGAAGAGTTTACGAACAGCGGAGATGGCAAGTGTGAAGAGTTAGCGACTTTGATGCGACTGTGGAAGGCTAGAAAGCCTCGGAAGTCGTCCATCAAAGAAGCTACAGGGATGATTGTGCGAAAGCGAAGTGTGGTGGAGAGGCTTGCAGCTCTTTCCACTCCATCGGTGGTGAACAACAGTAGTGTTCGAGGTGATAGAGACAATGTGGTGGCTGATACCATGGCAGCAGCAATGGAGCAACAGATCAAGGCTTTAAGTGCAGATCATCTTCGTGCGTGGCAGCAGCGGCAGCAGGAGCTACAAGATGAAGAAACTCGGCGAAAGGCTGAGCTGGAAGGCCGCTTGCGTCGTAAACGCGAAGCAAAGCTTCACACTGGCATTAGTGACGAAACATCGCGTTCAATTCCTGGAGATCGTGAACAAGAAGAAGTGCAGCGACAGCAGCTCGAGACTGCTGCAATCGAGCGCAAATTTGCTATGGAGGCTGAAGTTGATTCAGATCTCGAGCAACTTGTTGCAGCAGTCCAAGCGGCAGGCGCTCAAAGCACGATAGACGTTGAAGCGCTACTTGCAGCTTGCCACTCGAACTTTGAAACTGAGACCGCGGCACTACGCGATGCTTTGCGTGTTCAGCGTCAAGCGCAACAAGATGCTCTGCGCAACAAACTGATGCAAAAGCGCCGTGAAAAGCTGCAAGACCTCGAGCGCGGTGGTAAGACGCCTGATCCGAGTGCACTTGCTGCTTTAGATGACGACTTGAAAGAAGAGGAAAAGGTGGAGCTTCGTGCCATTGCCGAAAATGAGACCCGACAGCTCAGTGCGCTGCACGATCGACTCCGTGACGAAGTAGGAGCAGCATTTGCTCAAGCCGAACGCAAGGCTAAATCACGCTGTGATGATGCGAAAGCTCGACTCGCTGTTAAAGAAGACGAGCTGGATGGTATCTATCGGGATCATGAAGAAGGTAAACGTGCGCTCCGTGAGGCATTAAGTGTGGAGCAGCGAAGACAGCAAGACAAACTTCTAGAGAGAATGGCGCGTCGACGAGCTGAACGACTTGCGGAGTTGAAGCAAGATCATCCGAACGATCTAACAGAGGAAGCTGTTCAGCAAGCAATGAAAGTGCTCGACGACGAGCATGAAGGTGAGCGTTTACGGCTGGATGCCGCGATAAGTGAGCAAACCACCCTTGCACTTTGCGACCTCGATGATAAAACTCGCGCAAAAGTGGCCGACTTACAGGTGGAGACACGACGACTGCGTAGTGAAGCTGAAGCTGCTGAAGCAGCCCGCCAAGCACTAGCTGCTGCTCATTGTGCAGAAGCTGAACGAGTCACACGTGAATTCTACGCGTGCTTGGATAATGAAGGTGACCTGGATGTCGATGGACTCAAGACGCAGGACCGTCGGCGCAGGCTCGAACAGCGACTTGCTGCGAAGCGTGCTCGAAAAGCTCAGGACTCTCCGTCTTCACCCTCAACGAAAGCTGAGCTGACTAGTACACAACGAAGAGAAGCCGCGTCGTCCATGGTGGCAGCAGTACTATCATCCGATATGGAGTCGGCCGTAGTGGACGACCTGGAACGTGAGCTGCAGAGGCTGCACGACGAGCATGACCGAGAGTGGGGGGCATTGAAAACTCGAATTGATGACGAGACTCGGCTGCGTAAAGCACAACTAGCACAACGACTGCAACGCAAGCGCCAAGCGCTGCGGGATAACACCACGCTATCTGCTAGCGAGAGAGAGCGCGCTGAAGCTGCTCTAGATCGAGAAGAGGAGCGTGAAAACCTGGCGATTGATGCATTTGCAGCCTCAGCAACTCGGTCACTTGCGTTGACGATGCAGCACACGCGGGAGCAAACTGCTGAGACTTTTGCTGAGGGACTTGCTTCAAGCAGTGACGACTTGGATGCGCTGTTGGAGGCAACTCGAAGACAACACGATGAAGGTCAGCGAAAGTTGCGCGAAACACTCGAAATGGAGCGCCGCAAGCAGGAACAGCTACTCCAGGAACGTCTGCGCCAGCGACGAGCTGCTAGAAAAGAGGGAACCGAGCCGATGCCGAAGGAAGGCACAGAGGAAGAAGCGGAATTGATACGAGAACTGGACGACAAGCTTTCAGCTCAAGAGGACCAGGCATGGACAGCACTCCGCCAGCACGAAAAACAAGAAGTTGAAGCCATATTGGCACCACTAGAGGCTGCAACAGCACAGCGTCTTGATGCTGCTGATTTAGCAGAGCGGAAGGCACGAGAAGAATTGGAGCGGCTTGCAGCGGAGCACGATCGACACTTAGCAGAGCTCCGTGGGAACCTCGACGCTGAGAAACAGCGTCAACAACTCGCACTTCGTGATAAATTACGCCGTAAGCGCGAGCAGCGTCAAGCGGATGGCACTGCGTTGTCTGGAGAGGAAGACAAGGAAGAGGAACACCAAGCAATGCAGGTGCTCGAGGTCACGTTTGAAGCAAACTTGGCACGTATGGAAGCGGAGGCTCGTGACATGCATCGTGAGAAGGAGACCGAGCTATTAGCACAAGTTTGTGCGCTTTCTGCCAGCAGAGCAGCAGAGGAGGCTGCTTTGATCATGTTTGATGCTGCTCACCTTGAGACTGAGCGTGTGAGGGCTGAATACGAAGCAGCTCTAGCTACAAGACGCCAAGGTGCGGAAGCCGATAGGACTCTCAGTCGAGATGAAATGGCGAAGCGGTTGGCTAGCCGACGGCAAAAGCGACGACAGGATCGAGCTCAACAGGAACCACGTGATGCTGACGAAGTTGCTGATGTAGCGAGGGTGACTCGTTCTAGTGAACAAGTATTCAAAGAACTCGAAGATGATGGCTCAGTTGACCGAGAGATCGCTAGCGTGCAGGCAGCTCATGCCCGGGGTGTGCAATCTCGACGCCAGCAACTCGATGCAGAGACGGCAGCTCGTAAAGCCGCGTTAGCTGCTCGATTGGAGCACAAACGGCGAGCTGCAGGGATCGCTGAATCTGGCACTGAGTCTGGGAAGATCAACGCTGCATCTGCAGACATTGAGCAAGCTTTGATACTGGAAGAGCAGCAGGAATTGGTGGCCATCGAGCAGGATCGGGCAGCTAAAGCAGCAGAGCTTGAAGCGGAAGCTGCTCGTGAGAACGCACACTTAGAGAAGACTTTGCGCGAAGCAGGTGAAAACGGTGCCGCAGACATTGAGCGACAGCTAGCTGCGTGCAAACTAGCCCATGAAGCGGAATCAGCCAGGCTGGAGGAGGCACTTCGTGCTGAGCGTGCACGCCAAGAGCTAGCGTTGAAGCAGAGGTTGGCTGCTAAGAGGCAGCGGCGGAGAGCTGATGATACCGAAGCCAAGGACGAAGACAGCATTAAAGCACAAGTTACAGAAGAGCAAGAAGTCCAAGCAGCCCACGCTGAGCTGGAAGATCAAGAACGTGTTGCACGACAGCAACTAGCGGATCACCAGCAACAAGAGTTGGAAAATGTAGCACGCAAACTGGAGCAGGAGGCTGAAGCCCAGCATCGAGCAGCCTTCGATTTGCAAGCCGCTGCAGAGCGTGAGCTCAAGCGATTAGAAGAAGAGCATGCACGCGAACGCCGCGCGCTACAGGAAGCTCTACTAGCAGATCAGCAGAAGCGCGAAACACAGCTGCGCGAAAAACTAGCTAAGAAGCGAGCTGCACGTCAAGCAAAAGCTGGTGAAACCCAGCAGCAAGACGATGCAACTGGTGCTGAAGATGAAGTAGCGATGGCCGCGCTACACGAGGACCTTATGCAGGAACAAGCTACTGCGTTGGCGCAAGAGCGTGAAAGACAGGAAGGTGCAATGCGCAAGGCTGCTACGGAATTGCAGGATGCAGCAGCAGCGGCAGCTAAGGCTGCAGCAGCTTCTCGACAAGCTCAAGAAGAGGCGGCACGTGTAGCAGCAGAGTTCGACAAACATCGCGGTGAAACTCAGCAGCTTCAGGAAGCGCAGGCAACTCAATCCAAGCGCAAACTTGCAGATCGCCTAGCTGAGAAGAAGCGCAAGCAGCAGCTCAAGCAACAAGCCGAAAAAGACAAGCAAGACAACAGCGTTGACGACGCTGCTAAAAGTTTGCAGGATGAAGCAGAACGCCTGCGACTCGAGGCACAGATTGAGGCTCAATTGGCGGCATGCCGCGAGGCGCACGACGCTGAATCAGCCAAGCTACGAGAGTCTCTGCAAGCTGAACGCGAACGTCAAGAACGTGCCCTGCAGGAGCGGATTGCTCGACGAAAGGAGAAGCGTGCCTTATCCGATGCCCAGGCGTCAGCTAAGGTCGACGTGAAAGCCGTAGAAGAGGCCGAGCAAAAGCAGCAACAAGAAGAGGAAGCTACGTTAGCTGCAGCATTAGCAGCACAGGAACAAGAGGCTTGGGAAGCAATTCAGCGCAAACAGGAAGAGGACCTTCGCGTGTTGCAGGAGCGCAAACAGGAACAAGAGCGCGAACGCACGGAGCGTCAGCAACAATTAGCTCAACAGGAGATGAACCGATTACAGGAAGAGCACGAGCGTGAGCTGCGGGCATTGACAGCATCACTAGCCCAAGAGCAGGCAAGACAAGAAGAAAAGTTACAGCAACGCATTGCTCAACGCCGTGCTCGTAAACAACGCCAGGAGGACGAAGCTGCACTCAGCAATGCTAAAGAGCAGCAGACTAGCGCAGATGCTGAGGAAGAGGCTCGACTTGCTGCAGAGCGAAAGAAAGCGGATGCAGTGGCTCAAGCCCAAGCTCAAGCAGAAGCCGAGGCGGAGGAGAGAGAACGACAGGAAATTGCTGCGCGCTTGGCGCAGAAGCTGGATGAGGAGCGTGCTCGACAGCGGCGCGAGAAAGAAGAGCTCGAAGCACGTCTTGCACGCGAGGCCGAAGTAGAAGCTGCAAAACGCGCAGCCGCGTTGGCGCTACAATTTCAGCAACATGCAACGGAGACGGCTGACAAGATGGCTCGCGAGTTCGACATAAACTTACGTGAGCTTCGTGAGACGCATAGCGCTGATGGCGCGGCACAGAAAACACGACTCGAGTCTCGAATTGCAGCCAAGAAAGCTCGCAAGTTACGTGATCTGGAAGAGAAGCGCGAGCAGGAGCGGCAGCGTTTACAAACAAGACAGCAGCAAGAAGCTGAAGAAGCTGCCACGGCTGAAAGAGAGCGAGAAGAAGCCCTCGCTGAGGCAGCAAGACAGGCAGCGACTCTTGTTGTCGAAGAGAAGGTGGCCGAGCACCGAACAACAGCGTTGACTCCTGCTGAAGAAAAGGCTGGTGCCATGATTCGAGCTGCTCGGCAGCAGCAACAGGATGTCGCTGCAGTGCAACAACTTTTCACGTACGGCCTTGTGCCATTGAAGCTGTCACTGCTTGGAGCAGTGGAGTTGGTGGTTGGAGTTCGGCACGAACGCGAGTTTGCCACACAACTCGCAGAGCTCGCAGCAAAAGCAATTGAGAATGTGCGTCGAGCGTTGCAAGCTTTGACCCAGCAGAAAGCTGCTCGAAAGGCACAGGCTTTACAGGAGATCTCGAGTCGACAAGGCAATGCTGGTGCGGAGCAGGATGAACAGGAGATTAAGGCGGAGACGGAGCGCATACTATCTCAAATCGACTTGGAGTTCGCAGATAAATTGCGTGAGGCGGAGCGAGCAGCTACTGAGGAAAGCGAGGACACCAAGCGTCAAACTGAAAAGTGTCTGAGAGAGCAACAGATGCGTGAGGTGGCATATCTGTTGGCCCATTTCGACGCTCAGCACACCGCAGCACTTGCCGATTCACCCGCGGTTGCTGTGCAATCTCTCCAGCAACAACAACCGCAACAGTCTATGATGAATGCCGCGCAGCGTGAGACTGAGGACCTCGTAGCCGAACTTCGTGCCCGGTTGGAGCTGGAAGCTGATGAGCGCCGTCGTGAGCTTGAAGTGGAGAAGCGCTCAGAGCTTGAACGCGTAGTAAGAGAGGAACAAGATCAACTCGCACAAGTGGAAGCACGAATTGCTGCATTGCTAGCGGAAGAGCGTGCCGCCATGACGCAAATGTTGACTTTAAGACTGCAGGCATTACCTGTTGGTAAGGCTAAACTGCGCGGGTCAGCGGAGCGCGAACACTCTAGACAACTCCAGCGTCTGATGCTGATGCTCGAAGGCCGTGGACAGCAGCAAAAGACACGTGTACGAGCTCGGGTAGCTCAGCAAAAAGCTCTGATAGAAGATGAGTTCCGACGCAAGACACAGATTGTCATCGCTGTCATGAACCAGCGACTTGTCCAAGAGAAGGCGGGGCTTCGCCAGAAGCAAGAACTTCTCACTCCACCCCCGGTGACTGCAGCATCAAACGACCAGCAACAAGTTGCAGATACTACTCATTCGGTACTGTCAGCAGAGCTGGCAAAGCACCTTGAAGATGTGCTGGAAGAACGTCTTGCTAAGATTGAAGCTTTGGTGGCAGATTTCAAGCGCAACGATCCAGAAATGCCCCCCGAAGCGAGCAGCACTCCGAAGCAGAGCAACCCCGAGGAGGAGATCAGCAGATTGAGTGCCTACCGACTCGCAGTGGCAGAGGCCGTGACGACAGGCTGTCGCTATGGTAAACAACCAACCTTGGACAGAGAGAGTTCCCTTGCTTCATCATCGTTTGGAGTGCTGGACGCGAAGGTGCTGGATGTCGTAAAGCTAACACAAGTCTCTGTTAACCAGCTCGACGAGCGTATGCGCGCACGACACGACTTTGCGAAGTTGCTACTTCAAACTGTGTCGACGAAAGAAGACTCAACGATTGCACTCACTGTCGTGGACAGCTTTGGTCGTGGAAACAATGGAGGTGGAGACTATGCGAGCTTTTCGTCGCGGGATAGTGATCGAGGAGGGGAAGGAACGCTCTATCTGTCGCGTGACGCGTTACAAGAGCTGTCTACGGGACAGTTAGCCGTCGTGATACTGCACGCACTGGCGCAGGCTCGCGCGCACACAAGTGATCTAACCGAGCCGCAATTCATCTCGCACATGTACGCACTTCTGGTTCGCTGCTACCAAGGTCTATTTGCCCATGTTCAGCAGCAACAACAAGTTGGTTCGGTAGGAAACGCTGGTCAACCTGAACACACGAGGAAAAGCACGACTAGTGGTGAAGCGGGCAAGGGCGTCGGTGCCAGCGACAAAGTCACTAACGGGCTGTGGCAAACACGACTACTGCAGATGGAAGGCTTCTTAGCACGCATGGACACCGAGAACGCAGCGCCGACGTCAAACCACGCTATCCACCGATCACAGAGCAGCCGACTGACACTGCTGTCCAAGCAGCGTGAGCAAGACAGCACAGTTGCTTCCAGTGAGGCTTTGCCAGGCCTGAGCACTGATCTGTGGCAGCAAGAACAAGTTCAATTGCTACAGGAGAAGCTCGACACCGCCGAAAAGCTGTACTTACAGGTTTTACGTCAGCATGAGCAGCAAACGCAGACAGTCGAGTACTGGCAGGATCTATTAGCTGAGCAGCGTGACGCTGAGTACGAGGAGGACGCTTTCGATGAAGAAGACGAAGATGAAAGTGTGAAAAGGCACAGGGATGACGACGATGCTGCAGAGCGACAGCGACAACGCGAAGCTCGAGCGCAAGAAGCTCAACGCGAGCTGGATCGATCCACGCAGACCTTCGAGGCGACGCGCAAGGAACGAGACGAGCTGTTCGCGCAGTGTCAACAGCTACGTGATCAGCTCAACATGCTGCGAGGGGGTCAAACGAGGAAGTGAGCAGGAGTGAACAGGAGCGAGTGAGACGGAGTGAGTTGATAGTTCTGATAGTTATGCAAATATGTTTATCAAGCTGCTTCCACGAGCAAACGCACACTCGATTCTAGTGACTAGAACTAGTTGCCTTCGCTGATCGATCAATCGGAACGTCGCGATTGCAGCGACATTCAGCCTGCAGATCCTTCACCACGGCAGCTCGAAGGCGCCGAATGTCTTGTCAGCGTTGTAGAACTTTCCAGTGTCCTTCATGGTCAAGTCGGCCACGATTTTGGCCATCGACGCGGCCGAGACAGGCGTCTCCAGCCAGCCCTGGTGGTTGTTCTGGTCGGTGGCCACGTAGCCAGGATTGAGCGTCACGAACACGATGTTGCTGTCACGCAGTCCGACGGACAGCGAGCGGGTGACCATGTTGAGTGCGGCCTTGGAGGGGGAGTAGGCGTACGAGTGACCGAAGAAGCCATGGTTCTCCTCGACGTTACTGCCAAGACTGCCCAATAATGACGAGACTTGAGCGACCGTGGCAGTGCCGTGCTTCTTGGCCGCGAGTTCTAGGTTGGGTAGCAGGGCTCGGGTCACGAGGAATGGGCCCACCGCGTTCACCTCGAACTGGCGCATGAATGCGTCCTTGGTGACCGACTTGAGGTCGTCCTCGATGTAGATGCCGGCGTTGTTGATGAGCAGGTCGATGGGGACGCCCTCGAGCTCACGGGCGGCAGCGAGCACCGACGCTTCGTCACTCGAGTCCAGCGTGACGGTCTTGAAAGGAGAGAGCGCTTCAAGCTGTACAAACGCAAAGTTAGCAACGATTGTTGAGTAGGGTAGCAGCAGCAAGACTAGCCTAGACTAATGTGCGTACGTTGTCCGTGTTGCTGTTGACGCGGACCGTGCCGATGACGTTCCAGCCGCTCTTGGTGTAGTGCTCGGCCAGGGCGAGGCCGATGCTGCGCGTGCTTCCCGTGATGAGAACGGTCTTCTTGGTGGTCGCCATGGTTCGAGGGGGAGGGCGGTGGGTGCTTGGCTTGGCTTGCGGCCTTGGAGGTTTGTTTGAGAGTGACTCACTTCATCTGAGTGAGCTGCTAGCTACGAGCAGTGCAGCCATTGCTGACATGATCATCGCCACCATCGTTCTATCTTCGTACTCATCACCAGGACTTTGACGTCAGTACACTGTACTTCGACATCAGATCTTTCACCGCGCATCTCATTGTTGTTTGTTGACATCATCTTGCACGCTGAGTGTTGGACGGCGTTTAGTCAGTCAGTGGCATGTCGCTAAGTTAATGTTAACCAACTTAACAACCTCCTTTTCATAACAACCGGCGGGACCCGTAAACGACAGGAGTTTTTTTTAGCTCAATCAAAACGCTGCAACTATTATAATCGGATACTTTGTGGTGAAAAACAAAGGTTAAAACTGTAGATTTTGAACAATACTAGTAGCAGCTGATTTGGGGGATTAATACGTGGTACTAGTAGTCTTGAAGTTGATTGATACTCTGATTATTTTGAACCATGAAGACGAAGATGAAAGTGTGAAAAGGCACAGGGATGACGACGATGCTGCAGAGCGACAGCGACAACGCGAAGCTCGAGCGCAAGAAGCTCAACGCGAGCTGGATCGATCCACGCAGACCTTCGAGGCGACGCGCAAGGAACGAGACGAGCTGTTCGCGCAGTGTCAACAGCTACGTGGTCAACTCTACGTGCTAACTCGCTAGACCTTCGCGCATTTGCTCGTCGAGATGGTTAACACAGTGGTGGTTGGCTTGAGTGAACGGTTCATGGCTCAAAACAATCACATTTTTAGGAATAATCCGACTTCTGGACTTACCGTGGAATTCATGTAGTGGGGGGTAGCGCCCTAATCATCAACATGATTGCGCAAAGGCGCCCGCCCAAGGCCAAGACATTACTACAGTAATAGGATGAAATCCTATGCCCCAACAAGACACGACGAACGTGAGCAGAATATTGGAGCAGATGGCAATGTGGTAGCAGTGAGAACGACGCAGGACAGAGCAAGGCAGCAGCGAGGACAACGCAGGACAGAGCAAGACAATAGCGAGGACACTAGCGAGGGCGACGCAGGACAGAGCAAGACAGTAGCGAGGACAATGGCGAAGACGGCGGCGAGGACAATGACCAAGATGACGGCCTGGTGTCGACAGGAGCGAGAGGCGCGAGGCACGTCAGAAGTGAGACCAACTGACGGAAGATCGCACGCCTCACAAGGAGGTACTGCAAGGAGGAACGACCAAGCCAACGAACTGACAGAAGGAAGCGAGTGCAGGAGGGGCGACACCGACGCTGCAATGGACGGCCCAGAACGGACGGGAAGGGTCGGCGGTGAACCCACCAAGCTCATTTACATGTGTAGGATAGCAGATCACTCTAGAACTAAGTAACACCAACGTACCTCCCTGCGAATGTCTTGCACTCTGTGATGAAGCTTGAGTCTTTGACTAGTTGGTAACTTGTGAACTAGTTGGAAAAATGAAGACTGAGTATTATGAATGCGCAGGAGGAGCTGGGTAGTGCTAGCTACGGATAAAGTAACCTATGCAGATTTCTTATGAAGGTGGTTGCGCCGCGTTCGACGCCGCGGCGGAAGTTTCGTATGGGATCGTGCAGAGGTTTCTTGTTTGCTATCGTACATTTACGAACTATCTTCGTGACAGCGAAACAAACCTTAACGTAGTCATGATTGCCAAGTTTTGGCTTTGCGTAGTTGGTAATAAAACTCTGCACCGTAGATCGTTTTGGCATTCCGTCGAAAGGAATTTCGAATTTAATACAGACACCATTGCGAATACGTTGCGGTTTTAAACCCTCAGCAACCATAAGCCGACGATAATGTTTGCATGGCTCCTTCAGGGATCTGTTCGAGGGTCCCTTGCTTGCGAGAGATGGTCACCAGACTTGTTAATGGATGTCACGTTGAGCTTTGTGCACAAATTGACCTAGCTCTTCCAAGTGCATTTCATTGCAATCCTCATTGTACAACTTTCATTTCACTCACTTCCACCCACAGTATCACAATTAGTTATAATTCATCACTACTTGTCTCTGTTCCCTATGTATATCATGCCGTCTGACAGAAATGCCTAAGGCGATGTCCAGGTGAGCTGCCGTTGCCGGGTTTTGGTCGAAAGTATGTCCTACATAATATTACACATACAAAAAAGCATACATCATCGCTGTCAAAGGCCTGTCACCACCCGCCATTACAGGCGCTCCTGCGCACCACACGAAATGCCTAAGGCGATGGTCCAGGCGAGCTGCCGTTGCTGAGTTCTAGTCGCGAGGCCTCTCTCTCTGCAGCTTTCAAGTTTTTGGTTTAGCAGTGGGCTTGTGAATAGGAGGCGTCGTGATGTAATTTTGGGCGCTTCTGTGATTGGATAAATGACAGATAGTGCGGCTGATGCAGCATTGTGTGGAGTGAAACCTTTTTGTGTGTGATTCGCAATAGCGATGTGTTACCACCGTATTGTTGTGTGCTACTACCATATTCCTTTGTGCTTGCACTGACTTTGTGTGTCAGAACCACAACATCATGTGATTTGACCCCCTTGTCTTTGATGTCGAAGTACAGTGTACTGACGTCAAAGTCCTGGTGATGAGTACGAAGATAGAACGATGGTGGCGATGATCATGTCAGCAATGGCTGCACTGCTCGTAGCTAGCAGCTCACTCAGATGAAGTGAGTCACTCTCAAACAAACCTCCAAGGCCGCAAGCCAAGCCAAGCACCCACCGCCCTCCCCCTCGAACCATGGCGACCACCAAGAAGACCGTTCTCATCGTTTTCGTTTTCGTTTTTCAGTGAGGTACATTGATGTCACTTAGCTGCGCTAACGACTTCCTATGTCCATTTTAGCTACCTCCCGTAAGTCGGATGCTAGCTTTTCTTCCTCGGTCCAAGCTTACGCTTCCCCGCTTCGCGCCGGCGGCCTTAAAGGCTGGCGGCCACACCATCCGCTTGTGCTGCGCTATCCGTATTCTCAATCCACGGTGCCATGTCTTCATCCATGTAGCGTAAAATACGTTCCCATCTCTGCGTGGTGGCCTGGTGGCCGTCCATCGACAGTTGTTTGCTCGTCTTGCTTTCCATTGCCTGGTTGGCCAAAGCATCCACCATCATGTTGCTGCTCCTTTGGTGTTTATGCCACGCACGGATCGTAACCCGATCTACCAGTCTTCTGCACCGCCAATAGACGTCGTTCAAGTGTCTCGCTTTCGGCGGTTTACGCTGCTTGTGTTGAGCCACGAGCACTGCGTTGTCCCCAACGATATGTAAGGGACTGTAGGCCTTCTTGGCGCACTCTGTCAGCCCTGTGAGTAGCTCCAAGCTGTCCGCCATGTGGTGCGTCATGCTAGAGCAAGCATAGGACATGACTCAGCCAGCAGACGACTGTGTCGTGCAATGTCTTGTCAGTGCGAAGTAGTATGGCTCCAGTCGCCACAGCCCTGGTCTTTCCTTTCTTCCTGCCCCCAAAGAATAAGATGTACTGCTCGTCCTTGGAGACCGTCATTTGTCGTGTGACCAGCCGTCTGCCGTATTCTAGGGCACGGCACAAAATGGTGGCAGCAGCTTCTCCAATTTCCGGGTTCCCTTTTTCTTCATGTACATGTGCACTGTGTTGTATCCGTGACGCAGCTTTTTGCCCAGTGCACCAGCGTGGTGTCCTACTGTGATATTGCTCTTCGGATCGAAGTGGTTAACCCTCCACCTCCACACTGCATTTAGGTAAATGGCTACCCCTAGTCTCCAGCATCCCTCCGTTAGGCCCGCCACCGTTTCGATGTTTTTGAGTCTGCCAGCTACCTTCCGCTGCTCTTCTTGCTGCCTCTTGCGTTGTAGCCTGTACGCGCGTCGTGCTGTTTTGTATTTCTTGACAGCCTTGGCCGCGTACTTGCGCGCTGCCCGCATTTCCGCAAGTGTCCCTTCCTCTGCCAGCATCATGGGTATTTCCTTCAGCCATTGGCGTTCACAGGCCAACCACTCTGCCTCTAGCGCGTCCGTCTTCATCAATGCTACGTTCGGGTCCACGGTTCCATGCTTCAGGTCCGCCTTCACTATCTTGTCGGTGCTCTCCCTCGCACGGTACAATACTGCTTTCATGGCTTCCGCTTCTGCTTGTCTGGTTGCGGTCACCACAGTTTGCACCTCCCGTCGCCGCGTGGCGATCGGTTCCGAGCCCACTTCCGGCCGCAACTGCGTAATTCTCCGCTGCACTAAGGCCCGCAATATTTTTGCGCGTTCTTGGCGCTGCTCTCGTAACTCCGTGGCGAGCATGTTGTGCACTGCTGCTAACTTGGCTTCGGTCTTCCGCTGACGTCGTCGTATTGCCACTGTACCACCGCCAATCAGTCATAGCGTCGGGCTGATAAGACCCGTACGCAACTTCGTCTTCCGTTCTGCTGCTTCGTCCGTGCTCGACACCTTCGTTGAGGTGACCTTCTGCTCAGTCATCGTGTCCACGGCTCCTTCGCTCACGGACACCATCGTCTGCACGCCCAACACCGCCATCTCATCTTCCTGCTTCGCTGGCCCAACCACCTCGTTCGTGTCCACTGCGTGCACGTCCGACACTTCCACTTCGCCGTCCACCTTCACTTCCTTCACTTTCTGCTGCAGGGGTTCAGTAGAGGGGTCCACTGGCTCCCCACTCTTCCCCTTGGCTGCTCCACCGTCGTCCCTCAGGCCGCCACGCTTCCCTTGAGTCCGACTACCCACTGCGTCAGCTGCTGTTGCTGCTGCTGCACCATCACCTTCACCATTCGCTCCGCTCGCAGCCCGACCGGTCTCGACTCGCTGCCTCTTCGTCTTGGCCTGCCGCGCTTCGCCTCCGGGGTAGTCTTCGCTGCCCGACAGTAAAGCCCCCCCCCCCCCCCCCCCCCCCCCCCCTGGTCATTTCCCGGCGCTGCTGCTGTGGGTGTCGGCGCGGTCACGCCTGCACCCTTACTCGCCGCCGCCTTCGGTGGTTGCTTCACGTCCGCTCCGGCCATGCTGGCGTTCCGCATTCCACACTCGCGCCACCAGTGCCCATACTGGCCGCAGTAGCTGCACGGTGACTCGGCTTTCCGCTGAGCGCTAGGTTTGTAACCACCAGGACCATAGTTGCTCAGCCCCGGGTCGCCACGGGTTCCACCGCGTCCGCCGCCCGTGAAGTATACTCTGGACTCTGCATAGCGCACACCGCCATCTGGCCGTCCTGCTTCCGCTGTAGCTGCGTCAGTCGCCCGTGCAATTGTGGCAGTGTTGCTGCTCTCGGCTTTCTGGACCTTTGTCGACTTCTGTTAATTGGTTGGCGCCTGGCTTATGGGGTCGCCCATCTTGGCGGCTATCATCAACGCTTGCAGTGCTGCTAGGGATAGGGGGTCCTTCGCTGACGGCTTTGCCAGACGTGTCGAAATTCGGCGGGGTGTCAATACCGCCACCGAGCCCTAAGCCCAGTTTCGTCCAATCAATTTGATCGGCCAGACCCGACTTTACTTTCTTGCTCCGGCCAGTCGCAGTGTTATCGTCTTCTCCCAACTCGCGGTCTTCGCGGAAGCGGCGCTTCGCCACTCGCCAGTCTGTAACCTTCCTGCCTTCGCCATACTCTCCACACTTGTCTACGGCGAACTGGATAGCCTCCTCAAGCGACTGCGGTTCAGTGGTACGTACTTGCGTCGCCGTGACTTCGTTATTGATGTCATTCAAGAAGGTCTCAACGTACGACTCCGCTGACCCACGCTTTCTGAACCCGATGTCCGTCAGGCTGTCGGCAAAGTCACTGAGCCGCTCGCCAGGTTGCTGAACTCGCTTCGCCAGTCGCTGTTGGATCTGCCAAGTGTTGTCGCGGCGCCCATACTTCCGTCTCATGCGTCTGGTGAGTTGCTCAAACGTACGCTCGTCTTCGTCTAAGGTTTCACTAATGCCGATTAACCACTTGCTTGCTGCGTCTTTTAGATGCGCGGTGGCACCGTAGAACAACTCCTGCGATGTCCAGACTTCACCATCCAGTGCTAGCTGTCGCTGCACCTCCTGCGGTACCGTCGCGAGCCACGCTTCAACTGACTCGTTGGCGGTGCCTCGGAAGTCATCGATCCAGAGCTTCTTGCGCTTGTGTCGTCGCGCGGGCATGGCTGGAGCTGCTGCTGCTGCTGATGCTGCTGGAGCTGCAGGCTGCCCCAAGAATTGTTTCATCATTGCTCTTTGCTGCCCAGGAGTGAGCGCTCCCCACCAGCTCATGGATTCCAACTCGTCATCTTCCTGGTTGCTGCCGCCCGAGTCGCCGCGTTGATTTGGCTGCGCCCGTGCTTCGCGTGGTGACTGTCTCCGGTCTCCACCTCGCCTGCCACTTCCGCCGCCTCTGTCATTGTTGGTGTCGTTATCGTCGGAGTAACTGCTCGGGTGATCACTGTCATCGTAGCTGGCTGCTGCTGTACGTGGGATGGCTGTCGTACGCGCGGCTCGTGCTGGTGTACGATGTCCGGCCACGCTTCGTCTTCTGCTTCCGCCATCATTACCGTCATCCTCCGGGCCATCATCAGCTTCGCTCTCGGTGTCGTCGCCAGCCGTAGTGATTCTCAAGCCACTGCTGACCAGGACTCCATCGTCGTCATCATCATCATCGTTGCCGTTCTGGTTCAAGCGCAGCCGAGTTCTCGTCGTCGCTTGTCGCTTCGACCTCGGTGCGCTGCTTCTTGCTGGTGTTGCTCGTGTGGCTGCCCGAGTTGTCGCTCGCGTCATCGGTGTGCTAGACTGGCGCGTAGCACTTCTTGCTGGCATAGCTGATGTTGCTTACTGCTGCTTGCTGTTGCTCAATGGATTTCGTTTCTTCTGCCTTTGCCTTCTCACTCCTCTGCCGTCACCGTCGCACTCCTCTGCCCTCACCGTTTCACTCCTCTGCCGTCACCGTCTCACTCCTCTGCCGTCACCTCCTCACGCCTCTGCCTTCACCTTCTCGCCTTCCGCCCGCGGGTTCGCACCTCTGGACCGATCTCGTGAAGGTTTCCGTCTGCGCTTGATAAACCAACCGTGTTGGAAGGCCCCTGTATGACCACCAAGTAAGCGGTCGTGTTCGTTCTTGCCCCTTCGTATGCTCTGCGCCAGTCCTTCCCTCGGCCAAGGGCGGTGTCTGGTGGTCACGGTCACCAACTGCCTCGACTAGCTGAACACGAAATATGCAACAGCCGCTGGTGTCCGACTTATCCTTGCACGCACAGAAGTGATAGGGCCACTCGATACCTCGCGAGTCTCCGCCAGGGGGTTGTGATGGGGGCTAAACTACCGGGGACTATACTACCCTCTCTTGCTCGTTCAATCCCCCTGCGTCGCGGGCTGCTGATACCCGTTTCTCCAGGTACTCGAGCGACACTGCAGAACTTACACTACCTTAACACAGCAGCTGTCGTAGTCGTAAGTCGTATTAGCTCTCCACAACAATGCCGTTGCTTCTGCTTGTCTGGCCGGCGCGCTTGCGTGCTGCACGACCGAATTAAGAGTGATCTGCTATCCTAC
>JAHWLE010000091.1:0-40886 GCA_024679135.1 Phytophthora foliorum
CCCAGAGGCTATTATTCGGGTAAGGACTTTTATTCGGGCGGGTCCGTTAGTGCTTGATGTTTTATAGCTGAGTCATATGTTGCTTTTCGGCTTTTCATGCGAATATGCCTGTATGCTTAGAAACTGGGAGTGTGCTCTACTGTACAGCACCTTCAACACGTAGATACTTGCATTGGGCTACCGAAAGTTACATGTATATTGAGGCAACTTCATGTGCCCCTTGTACGACCGACGGACTAGTAATAACACCGTGGTTAGCCGACGATGCACACGCAAAATTTCCAGTGCCGCATTAATGAAATATGCGTAGTTGCAGCTACCTGATAATTTGGCTACAACGCAAGGTAACTGCACCAGTAC
This sequence comes from Phytophthora foliorum, assembly GCA_024679135.1. Taxonomy (NCBI): domain Eukaryota; phylum Oomycota; class Peronosporomycetes; order Peronosporales; family Peronosporaceae; genus Phytophthora; species Phytophthora foliorum. The sequence continues at coordinate 361 of JAHWLE010000091.1, forward strand.
CATAACGAAATGAGCTGGAAAAGTGCGAGTTGACATACCTATTAATACTGCCTGTTGCAGCATTGGTTTTAAAGGACACGACTGCCCCATAAACGTGCTCGTAGTTCTCGACTGGAACGACTGAATCATTTTCCAGTTTCCCGCCGCATGACCTCTGCAGATTACAAATTGGAAGAGTGTGGCATTGCCATGCTATGTACATGTAATGCAATGTGACGGAGATTGCATCACTATTATTGTGGGTTCTACCACTCAAAATTGCATTGCGCGGTTCTTCGAATCAACCGCGCAGACAATCGCGCAAAGCTTGATTACACTATCAAATCCGTTTAAATACGAACCGTACTTAGGGAGAGGCCTGCGCGATCTTGTAAATGACTAGGATTTGTATGGGGCTGTTCGTCAAATCAACTCGATTCGGCCGGAATTCATAATAATAGCTGCATTGCAATCGCCTGTTGCATTCAAATGTGCAGTTCGTCCGTTGCATCGTGGGTTTCATCAGCCTCTCAAAGCGAAACAACCAAAGAGAAACCACTTACAGCAGGAGAGCAGTAGCTTGCATAACATTCTATTCAATCTCAGCGTTCAATTTGCCTCGCAACGGAGACTCAAGGTCAAGCATTCCAATAAAGGCAAGACAATTTCGACATTAGAGCCGAAGGCTTTGCAACAACCTTCGAGGCAACAAGGTAACGACTCTCTTACGTACGGATCGACTCGAGCATGAGCTCAAAGAAGACTGCTCGGCAACCCGATGACGAGTCACTAAATCTACGACCCTACCAAGCTCCACGTATGGACTCCACTGATGCTTTCGAGGTTCCGAGCACGGATGATTACGCTGCACCCGGAGCCATACCGAAGCAGCAACAGTACCACGAGGTGCCACCACCACCGGTAAGCACGGATGCGGGCTTTGCAATACCAGCTGGGCCAGTACCGCCTGCTCCCCAGTCTGGACCGAGAACCAGTGAAGTTTACCAAACAGTGCGGTATCGCCACCATAAATCCGTCGCAGCACCACAGGATCGGGTAAATACTAAACAGTGCAAAGATTCTACCATTCGATGTCGACGCTTTGAACCGATGTTTGTGTTCTGCACACGTACACGAAAAGGGTGGCACGCATCGCAATTCGCGCAAACGGGTCAGTTGAGAGAAGGTCAAGCGTGATGTGGGTCACTCCAAAAGTTCGTGGCGTGGGGCATCGACGCTCGCAGGTTGGTGAAAATGCCACCGCGCGTGCTCTGGAGAGAGGTGGCCGCCGACCTGACGGAAGAGGAGGTTGACATTGCGCTCGAGAGTCTGAAGTCGCACCAGGTGCACAAGAGCGACCCTATAACCTGCACGGTGTATGCGTACGACGAGCTACATCAAATGCGCTATCGCCTCCTCAAGTGCACGTCTGAGTCCTGCGTCTCGGTTACCTATCCATGCCCTTGGCAGGGCAAGCTACTGGTTTTCCTGAAGACTTGGCGATCTTCTCTATACGAGCATGGAGAGCACTTCACCCAGGCCTCGTCACCCAAGCGTCTTAAACTTTCCAGCGCCCAGAAGACATTTTGCCGCGAGCTAACGTTGACTTTTTAACGCTCCAGCGTTACAACCAAGACACGCAGATACTTTTCAGAGCTTGGAATAGCAACGCGTAGCGGATAGCAATGTGCCATACCCGAGCGTTTTAGTCAAAGTTCATTCTAACGACACATAGACACCCGAGCTTCCAGCGCACGAGCTATACATTTCCATGAGCCCAAATCATGGGAACACTTACTAATGCAACTATGACACGATGTCCACCGGAGCATTATATTCATTTCGCTTTCTAGTAGAAAACATACGTAGGAGGCTCCAGCATTCACAGATTATGTTGATAAACGGCTTGACGTATTGTAACATGTACTACTACCTGAGCACTACAATGTTGGTAAGAGTATTTCTGATAATTAGTCGTCTTGGTCCAGCAGTCATCGCACGCGCACGTGAACCATGTCTCTTTACCGTAGTCCACTGTGATCTGGGCGCCCGCATTAAAGTCCTTGATCATCCGCACCAGCACCTTCACACTCGCTCTGTTGTGCACCTCCACGAATGCAGCGTTGGGGTCACAGGCGTGGCTAATAAAGCGCGTAGTGAAGCCGCACTCGAGTGCTTCGACGTACACGTACTTGTTGCGCACCGACATGGTGTTGTACAACATCGTGTACCCACTGTTCTGCTTCATCGCTTGGTCTGGCTGCTCCGGTATCAAAGCACTATACTCACACAACGTCCCTGCATACTCTCCAATAATGTCCCCCACATCTAGGGACATCGTGGTGTACACACCGAGGCCAACGCCCCCGGTATCAAACTGTGTCAGTATAGCCCTCGCACGGGCTGCGTTGCTGCAAACCGCCCCCAGGTTACAGCATTCGGGCGTACAGTAGATAGCGCACCCACCGTTGATGCAAGTGTCCATGAAGCAGTCTCCTCGGCAATTGCACTTTCCAAAATCACCGACGTCTTGGAAAGTTATACCATCAGGTATGATGCACTCCTCGATGAAATCAATCTCCTCCGGCCACGGAACCTCTGCTATTTTAGGTAGGTTGTCAACAACAGCTTCCTTGTATATAGGGCGCCGCGCATTCAATTTCAGTAGACGCTCCTTGACTGTAGGCAAACTCAGCAACTCCTTGGTCTTTTTCGCGGTGAGCGACTTGGAGTAGTGTATCTGCGTGCCGCTCCGAGTGATGCCGCACTTTGCTTGATGGCGACGCTTCCTGGAGCGGCTGACATGCCACCCACTACGTCTTTTTTTAGGCTGGTGCCGAATCGTTTCACGCTCGCCCCTGGTAGGAATGGTTTTAAGGTAGTCCTGTAGTTGTAGAAGCTCGCCGTCACTCGGCTCCCCCCCACATTCGTCTCCTGTTGCATGCCCACGGTCGAAAGCAAGCGCATCATCTGCTTGGACATCACCTGGCTCGTGCTCGGTCGAGTTCGCATCGAGGAGCCCATCATCCTCATCTGAATCGCTTTCTGACGAGACCAAGTCTATGGTCGCGTTCGGGGAACTGTTGGCAGGGATCGCGAAATTCTCCTCGAATGGGGTGATGCATCTGCCAAATGTGAAGCCACGGCAGATGGCGGAAACTGGTCCTAGGCAAATTCGTGCACGCTGGACGGCCTCGAAGCTGCCGGGCCAAATGGGTCATCACGTCCCGACCTTATGGGTTCTTGCTCACCTTGTTCTACTTCACTGCAACCACCTTCCTCGCGTGCAGCAGACAGCTGATGTCTGGTCGCAACTACTGCAGCGTCCACAGCGCTCGATAGAGCTAAATTCATACTGCTGGCTCGTGTCGGGGCCTGGAAACGGCCAGTATGAAGGCGAAACGTTCTGAGCTTACGCCACTTGGCGTACGCGTCCTTGAAGCGGTTGCCGAAGTGGTCGGCGTGGCGCTTCACCATGTTGACCAGAGGGATCATCTCTCCCATGTCGACGGAGATCGGGAAGGGCTCGCCTGGCGTGTCGTCGACGCTCAGAATTGTGGCTACCCGGTGTCCCCTGGCGTCGCCGCAGACAAACGCCATCGAGTAATACTCGAGTACGTCGCCTGCATTGAGGGTCTCAGTAGGTAGTTCATCTGCACAGAAGCCTGACATCGTGCTGCGAGGGCTGCTGGATCCTGCGGGGCGCGGCGGTGATTCGAGTGGTGCTACGGATTGAAATGGACTCCAATATGGTAAAAGCCCCCTACATTCATGCAACACTCAGGTCACCTGTGCTGCAGACTGGAGCGGGCAGTGAGGACCTGCTCTGGCAGACAGGCCACTGCAGCGGCAGTGCATAGCCTTCATGTGCACCTCGTTTCTTGGACCATGCTGCCTTCGTCTTTGTGCTATGGTGTTGACCGAATGGCGTTGGTCAGATCCTCCATGGGAATCGTGATGTTATCTCGTCTGGACCGACCCCAGTTTCTCCTGGTGCCAGTGGCACGACCCAGATACTAGCTAGCTTAGTGAGTATGTTCTAGCTGCAGCAACAGACAATACCCACCAACCAGCAGCAGATGCACGCGTTTATGGCGCAGCAGGCAAGGTTCCAGCAGGAGATGTACAAGATGCAAGCGCGTGCTTATCGCCAAAAGCAGGAGGTGAACCCGCCAAAGTTTCACGGGCGTGCCGAGGAGGATTTGGAGCTGTGGATTTTCCACATAGAAGAGCACTTTGCTGCGTACATGCTCGAGATAGGCACCAAACAATTCTTGCTTCGTTGACATGGTTGTACCATTTCTGAGCGTGGACGTAATGGCGTGGTACCGTGAATTCAAGCACGCAATGGACAGTAATCCACGTATATGGCTGCTGTTTAAGCCGCAAATTTGGGCCAGGTATCGTGACAGTGATTACGAGTTCAAGCTATTGACGAAGATGCATGACCTGCAAGGCACGGGCACGCTGCAAGAGTACAGCACTAAGTTTATGCAGCTGCTATCTATGTTGTCCATTGACATGACCGAGATCGTGAAGTGCTGGTTCTATCAGCAAAACCTGCGCGCCGAAACTAGCTTTTACGTCTCGCAAAACTGTCCTCTCACCTCGAAGGACACGATCGATCACGCTCAGCGAATTGAAGACGCCCAAATCTAAACAGGGCTTGGCTGGGGGTGCACCCAAGCAAAACCGCAAGGAGAACCGCTACCAGCAAGGAAAAAGAAGAGGTGAAGTCTAAATTTGCAAAACCCGTCGAAAGCGATACCAAGTTCGGGAGGTGGTACAATGGTGCCGACTTGCTCCAAGTGCGGCGTCAAGGGTCACAAAGCGGCCGGTTGTCCTGGCACGGGCACTGGTGTGCCAAAAACCTAGGACGCTCGGTGGGCTGACGTCCCACCGAGAATGACACCGCTACTGTCGGCCATGCATGCAGCAGCACAGCGGCCAGCCCCTGGCAGTCAAGGCACCGTCGACTATGTCAACGACGACGTAGCTGTGGTGCGCCAAAACTCTTCCAAACATGGCCACTTACAACAACAGGGATTAGTTAAAGATCAACCGGCCTATGCTTTTATTGACAGCGGCGCATCGTTCAATGTCGTGTGTCCGCACTTTGTCGCGAGTGCCGAACTGACTATCCGCGATCACGCCCGGCTATTGACTATTCACCTTGGTGAAAAGAGGCTGTCACTCCTCGGCGAGTGACAGTTCCCTCGATTATTTTACCCGACTTTTTACTTTATACAATTAGAGCTTTCGTGATGGAGATCCCTGAGTCGTGCGACGTCATGCTCGGCATGCCATGGCTCGAGGAGGTGAACCCGATCATCGACTGGATGGCCAAGACGGTGCGTCCTTGGTCAGACGTCCAACCTACCGTGCGTGTGGGTGGACGGCGATGTCGTCTCCCGCGAATGTCTCCGCAGCGGGATGCCGTGACACACCTGCGGAATTATTATACTCATAGTTATCACTCCAAGGTGGGGATCACTCGATTGGTTCTGTAACAGGACCCGATCGGCTGCACCGGACGGTGACCGGGTAGGCGGCGTGGAACGAAGTGATGCGGCCAGACCGCCAGGCGGTAGCGGTCTGACACAGGTGCCAGAGCAGAAAACGCGAGCTACTGACGAAGTGGACAAGCAGAATGGGCGGGCAGCACGTGGCTGGTGGTTGAAGGACGCCGGCCCCAAAGATGAGCGGGTGACCCAGTGTAGCCCGAGCGCGGAGAGCGGCGAAGTGGACTCTCACTTTGCAAGCTGCGGTGAACCACGCAGACCTCTACAAAACGCGGCGCGGGAGAGTGTCGGCAACGGACGGACGACGAGAGCGAAGTACGCAAACTGCGAAGTGTTAGTGAACGCAGAGCAAGCGGCGGAAAGCTCAAGTAAGTGTATTTGGACGAAACGGTAAATAAAGTAGGTGCTCAGCCAGTTGGGCAGACACCGGCGCCGGGACAGAAGTTCTGCACCCGATGGACAGAGAAACCTTGGGCTTCCGCATCGGCTAATTAATCCAACACCCGGAGTGCAGGGCTACAAGACACGCTACAGTTCGATCTCGTGATATTAACAAGCTCTTCAAGGCAACTAACAATGAATTCTGCTTCTTTGTCAATGAATCGGAGGAATCCGTTATGACGCCCAAGGCAGCAGCAGCGGGGAGGGCACTAGAAGGAACACCAGTGTACCCATTGCTGCTGGATTTGCGCGATATAGTTTTTCGCTCAGAGCTGCCTCAATCCCCCCGACTCGACAGAACAATATGGATGCCAGTGTCGACGCTTCCGATGCAACACCTGTCCACCGGAAGCTGTTTCCATTTTCCAGGGTGCAGCGCGACGCAATCCTTCGGTGGACGCGCGAGGTGCTCAAGGTCAAGGTTATCCGGCCGTCAAAATCATCATATTGCACACCGACGTTTTGCGTACGGAAGGCAAGTGGTCAATGGGGAATAGTCTGCGATTTCAAAGACCTGAACGCAAAAAATCGCGTACCTGCGAATCCAACACCATGGAAGGACGAAATACTCCGGGCAATGTCACGTGGTCGCATGTTTTCGGTTTTAGATTTGCTATGGGGTTTCTTCCAAGTGAAGTTAAAGGAGGACTCTATCCCTTACACGGCGTTCTCCACGCCCGATGGGCTGTTTGAGAACTTGGTGACTCCTATGGGCATTTCTAGCAGCCCTTCCTGCTTTGACCGGCTCGTCCAATCTGTTTTCAAGGACTACAACGATTTCTGCCGCACATACTTCGACGATTTATTCGTTTTCACCTCGTCTGACTCTGTGGAAGAGTATTTGGACGCTTTGAGGAAAGTGCTGACTCGCTACTCGGAGCAGCGGTTATATGTGAAGATCGAGAAGTGCATATTTTGTTCGCTTGGTATTCCATAACTGGGAGATATTGTTGGAGTGGATGAGGTTCGTATTGACCCTGCCAAGGCATTTGCCATCAGAGACGGGCCCACGCCTACGACAAAAGCGATAATTGCAGTCCTTTATTGGCACGTGCGTCTACGTTAGCAAGTCCTGCACTGGTTTTGCTGAGAACGTCGTTCTTCTGACCGAAGCGATCAAAACCAAACGACCAAAGGACCCGATTCCCATGACTGAACAGCAGAAGGTCGCCTTTGAGGCGCTTAAGGAAAAGCTGTCATCAACGCCTACACTAGCACGTGCTGACTTTGACAAACCATTTCATGTCAGCGTCGATGCTTCTGATTTCGCCATCGGTGGTTATATTTTCCAGTACGACGACAAGGACCAGGACCATATTATTGCGTATGGCGGTGGAAAGATGTCACGCGCAGAGCTGATCTATCCAACTCGCGAAATAGAATTACTCGCGGCAGTTCATGCCATGCGTCTGTGCAACATTAATTTGATCGACAAACCATTTTCCCTGAAACTGATCACCGAACCATCGAGAGCCATCTGCAGCAGCAGACGTGTTCTCAGAGATTTGCTCGTTGGCTACATGAGCTTGCACTGTTTCAACCGCACTTCAAATGGGTCGCCGGCAGCACCAATGTTCTCGCAGAAAGCCTATCGCGTCATTCTGACTGGTTTGATGGCGCGAGCCGTTCAATAAGTCTTTTTAATTACTCCAGCAACTCACCAGTCAAGCCTCAGTTCCAGGCGAGGGCAATCCTTTTGCACACCAGACGTCCCCACCGATTGATATCCTCGCGAAATGCCGAAGCAGATACGCGATGGACCCTAACTTCGGCCTATTATGAACGATTTGTCTGAGGACACCGATTGCAAGTCGAGGCGACTTCGCCGCTTTGCGACCGAGGATGGTCTGCTTTATTTTCAGGTGCGTCCAGATACACCTCGCTGATTGTGTATTCCAGACGTCACCGAGCTACGACATTCAATTCTGTACGAGGAGGATGATGCCCCTGCACGAGGACATCCCGGACAAGCGAAAACTCTATTGTTACTATTGGAGAAATATTACTGGAGAGGGATGATCACGTCAGTGCAGCAGTATGTATCACCCTGTGAGCTTTGTCAGCGCAACAAATACGCGCGTGGAAAGGCTGATGGGCTCCTTCATGTGTTGGAGAGGTATCAGAGAAAACGTACCTAAAACTGATCTAAAAGTCCTAATGTAAATTACCCGATTCAGATAATTTGCTCTAAAATCGGTCTAAATTACCACCAGGAAATTTACTATTCAATAGTATAAACAAGTAAACCCCTTCCGTGTTTCTGAGCCATTCAAACCTCAAACAACACGGACCAAACTTGGCTGTCATTCATTCCGCATTCTACTATGGAGCACAACGGCTACAACTGCTACTGCCAGCGCAAGGTCGAGGAGACCAACAGCACCTACTGGATCTTCTCTCGTCATCGAGCACGATGCAAGGCGCGTCTAATTGTCCGGGACGGAAATGTCAGGGCTCGCAACGACCACACGTGCCGGGAAGAGCTGCCGCCAGCTGTCACGGATGTCCGCCGTGAAATGTGATTCGCTCTTCAGGCGGCCTATCTCACGAACCTCTTTGTGCCACCTGGAATGGTGTGGGAGCAGGTGATGACTAGTCTTCGGCAAGAGTACCCAGACGTACCGCTCAACACGGTCACTAGGCAGCCCGCGATTTCGATAATCAAGTACGCGAGAGCTCAAGTCACCGGAGGCGACGCCCTCCGGGCCATCGAGAGTGCTCCGTTGCACAAAGTGGGTCAAGACGACGTGCGGTCGTTCCTCCAGTTTAGTGTTGTCCACACCATCGGGTGTGGACAACACCGGTTTCCAGGATTTGGCCACCCAGATCTCATCCGGCTTCTCCGCTACTCGGGCACTGCTGTCTTCATCGATGGGACGTTCAAGATGGAGCCCAAGCCGTTCAGACAGTGCCTCGTTGTCATGGTGCGAGATCCTGGCGTGGACCTGCACGTACCGGTAATGTACGTTTTGATGGATTCCAAGCAGCAAGATGCTTACTGGAATGCGCTAAACTGCATCGTCATCCAGACTGGCCGACTGTTTGAGCCAGCATCTGTGACCTGCGACTTCGAGCGGGGCCTTATCAACGCGATAGTGGAGCAGTTTCCACTTGTCAAGATCGTTGGGTGCCTCTTTCATTGGAAGCAGGCACTCCGACGAAAAATGATCGAACAACGCATCCCGCTGGTCCAGATTGCTGACGCTCTTAAACCAGGCGTGATTGACGTGCTCACTGTTATCCCCGTGGATGAAATCGCTGACAAGGTAAATTGATTTTCAGATTTGGGTTTTAGAATATGAAACGACGTCTATTTTTGTCATTTTTTGCTGTTCGTGTGCAGGGGATACGCTGCGTGCGCAGCTTGGTGAAAGAGACCGGTGCGAATACGAAGTGGAACGCTTTCTGGTGTTACTTCAACAAGACCTGGTTGACAGGTTATAGTGCCGAGCGGTGGAACGTCGACAGCATGGCAAATGCAGGTATTGACCTGCAGAACCGAACGAATAACTTTCTTGAGCGCTACAATCGACCATCATTCGGAGAGCTATTCTCGGTAAAACATCCCAGCATACACTCATTCGTCGAGACGACGAAGGCAGGCTCCCGCTGCTACGTGCAGATGATCGAAGATATCAAGCAAAACCGTCGCGAGCCGCCCGTGCACGCTCCGTACTTCGAGCCATGCATCCCGGTCGACTATACTCAATTTGAGTGATGATACGGTACAATTATTACGGATAGATATTAAAACTTCCGATAATAGAACATTCACTTTTCTCCTTGACAAGGCGCCAACCAAACCCGGCCCGGAGCACGTTCCCGCAGCACAGCGAAGGCAGGGACAGAGCCCCCCCCCCCCGCCGGAGCCGAAAGCGTGAGGGTGATAGGTGAGGCCCGAGGTTCTATCTCCATATCGCGAGCGAAGCGCGTCTGGTAATAAGTAAAAGGTCGCTAATTTGCACTAAAAACTGCGAGGTACCGCAGTATTTTCCGTTTTTGTTTTAGGACTTTTAGATCATTTTAGAGCAGAGTTAAGGTACGTTTTTTCCAGCACCGTGGGAGATACCGGACAAACGATGAACGGACATTAGCATGGACAATTGCCTCTAACCGCCTCCCGACACAACGCTGTTGTCGTGATCGTGGATCGACTCCGGCAACGAAAAAAGCCGGCATGTCAAAGACATGTTCATGCAAACGCGGGTTTTATCCAATCAGGTGTATTGTTTTAAAGAAAATGTAGGCATTCGATGGATTTTGATTATGAGTGGTTCAGTAAAACCACGGCTGCAACCGCCAAATTATATATGCAAGTTGTGCCATTAATACTGATTTTCGTGCCGTGGAACCAACAGAGACGCCAAGGAGGAAGCAGAAAAGCTATCCTATCCACGAGAAGCGAGAAGCAGTGTGCCAGATGAGAAAGAATCGGGGTGGAAGAGGTGACCCGCGAGCCTTCGCATGCTCGCGGCACTGTTCATGGGTCGTGAAAGCAAGCAGAAAACTGCTGAGATTCACTGACCATGCCACCTCACGTTCGCTAAAGGGACAGGGCAACAGGGAGGTGATTCCAGATATCCCTGCGGTTGTTACATTCACAAATGACACGCGGCGAGAATATAAGGTGAGCTAAGGTCTGGTTTTAGTTATAGGAACTGGTTAGTGCCACCGAGTATGATCGTATCTAAGCGACAATTCACGGTATCAACAGCGTAAATTACGCCTTTATATTTCCGGCCTTTTGAAATGGTGAATCTCAGGAATTCTGAAAAGAGACACCCCCTTCACCCCCCTTCTCCGATCCCCGACTGCTCTGAGCCTTTCATTTGAGAATCTCACTTCGTCAGACTCACAAAATACTTCCACGCTGGCATTGACAGCTCTGTATGTACATATTCCTAAGTGAGGCCGAGGTTTACTGACACGTACTGGGGTTTATCTTTCAGACTGCGACACACTCATGAGCGACAGCGAGCCTGAGTGGCAACTTCCGTCCGAAGGCTCATCTTGGATGTGTCCCCCGGTAGACGTCGAGTGGCATGAAGATTGGGATGCTTTTCGCGCCTATTGTGAAAAGTATGAGAAGTCCACCCACCAGATCTTTCGCCAACGCACATCAACGTCCGTCCAGAAAAGAAATACGGAGATAGAAAGTCGTGCGAGACCTTCTTCGAGCTGTACAATCACAAGCGAACGTAAGGGTGCTATTGAAGCAGATGTGGCGGGCGAGGCAGCTGTGACGAATGCGGATCGCTTGATTCCAGAAGACTTCACCAACTTCTGGGTCAAGTTGGTCTGCACGCATGGCTGGAAGCGAAGAAGTCGTGGGAAAGGGATACGCAAGTCCTACTCCGAGAAATCTACGGGGTATAAGGCAAACATCAAGGCGGCAGTCACGTGGAATGACGCTGAAAACATCAAGGCGTTTATGGTGAGAGTGACTGGTTTCGACGTAAACCACAACCATAACGTGTCCAAAGCCATTTTTGATAATCATGCGTCGAACCGCCGTGTGGAAGACCCGATCATGCTCGCCTTCGTGGACGAGCTCCAGGCTGCCGGATCAAAGCCGACATTGATTTTGCAATACCTACGGAAGAAGACGGGTGCGTATTGCTTAGGATCAAGTGCTCTCAGATGGTATCTAACTTTTTTTATTGTATGCAGGCAAGAACGTTATGCTGCGCGATGTGCACAACATGGTTGCTAAGATGAGGGAGAAGCGAAGAGGAGGAGCCACCACGGATGATCGTCTGAAAGCTGTTCTGCGGCAGCTTTGCAAGTGCCGAGGCAATCGTACGACAGTGTTCATTGATGACGCTAAGACGGCGCAGACAATAACACTGCAGACGCGTCAAATGCGCCGTTGGTTCAAGGCTTTCCCTGAAGTTCTACTTATTGACGCAACGCACAACACAAACGAGTCGCGGTAGAAACTCTTCTCGTTCATGGTGAACGATGTTTACGGACATGTAAGTCGTGTCGGTAGTTTGTGGTGTGCCTCTAGTTACAATGATGTAGTGAATTGTGGCTGCATCTAAACTGATGTAGTTGTAGGTACCCAATGGTACTCAAGGCACTGTGTTTGTGACTGTACTGACGTTTTTGTCGTTATTTGCTTCTAGGGTCAATACGAACATCATGGCCTCATGGAAAATGAAAGTGCCGAGTGTCTCACAGATGCTATTAGTTCGCTCAAGTTTCACAATCCTTCCTGGGACCAGATCAAAGTTATCGTCATTGACAAAGATACGGGGGAGATGGGATTACTGGAAAAGGAGTTCGGTGGTGTGACGGTGATTTTATGTCACTTCCACTTGAAGAAATACATTCGGACTGAGATGACAAAGAGCGAGTACGGCGGACCATCAAGCTTTGACAAAGATCAAGTTGAAGCTGCTGTGGATATGATGCGGTAAGCGACGTCGATCGAGGAGTACACCAAGTGCTTGAAATACCTGTACTTCTTGATGGATGGTGTTCATCTCAAAGCACTTTCGTGCAACTTTTAGCTGAGCGCGATCTCTAACAGCGATGAAATTTATGAAATCTATATTATATAGGGAGTCAATAATATACGTACTTATTCGAAAGAAGTAACTGGAGCATCGCTCTCGGTGGCTTCAAGCGCTCGGGTGCCTGAAGGTACACGGCAACTGTAACTATAAGTCTCGCTTAAGCACGAGCTACTCGGTACCTTTAACATCGTTCTTAGTTGTATTAGCTGTTCTAATATGTCAACTGTAAAAGTGCAACTTGTAGGCACTCACAAGTGGGATCATGGAGTTCATGTAGTAAATTGAACCCGAGTCGATTGAGATGTACTTAGAGGGCAATAAGAGCGGCCTACTGCATCCGCTGCAACGTATGTGTGAGCGGCTTGCACATCGGTAATTTGTCTGTATTTTGTTTCTGATGAAGGTAAGTTTTAAGGCTAATCCTCACTTAATTTTGTATGCTTAGTCGCGGGTTTTCTTCTTAACCCTTTCGCGGTACAAGGGCGCATTTCTCGCCCTTTATGCTACTTCTCAAAATACGGTAAAAATCCCCCTCTAAAAGGGCGCATTTTGCGCCCTTTTACAGAGTTCAAGCTTGTTTCTACCGTCTTTTAGAACATATCATAAACGGTACAATCAGTCATCATCCCACCACACTGAAATCATGTAACAAACGTATATCAGGCACTATCATCAAATCATTGAAACTGATTTGTTATAAGAGATATGCAATGCGAGTACCGTGAATTTGTAAAAGGGCGATTTTTGCGCCCTTTAACAATCAAATGACTTACACTTGTATACTATAGTTTACCTAAGTGGCTCGAGAAAGGGTTAAAAACCACCAACGACGAAAACAAAGCACTGAAGACCTAGAGCAAACGCGGGTCGAGTTCGCGCTGATATTTTTGGAGAACGTACGCGGCGCACGGATTGGAGGGCATGTTCAATATGGATGAAATGAAACGGCCATCAACTTTGACATGCCCCCCGCTCGAATGTGGGAGGGTAGGGGTCGCGGGGACACAACGAGGCTCGCGACCATATCGAAGCATAGAGGCCGGCTGACAGGTATCGTGTATTATAGCCTGTAATCGTTATTTGTGTAAGTTAAAAGTAAAAAGCTGCTAATTTTGTTTATTTTGCGTGGCAAGCGAGGCGGCCGTATCGAGAAAACGGAGTTCGACGAGCACCCAGCGGGTCACATCTACACAGTACAGAAAATCTTGTGGATGGATGTCTTGATATGGGAATTTTACGTAGAAAAGTTGTTTAAATATAAAGTCGACGGACCTGCTGTCCTACTTCTCGACAACTTTGAATGTCATGAGTCGAAAGCAAGGCAGCGGGTCGTTTCCAAAGTTGCTAATGCTACTGCGGTATTATTACCGGCAAACAGCACGGCTCCGTATCAGCCGCTGGATGTCGGGATTGTGGGGCCACTGAAAGAAAAAAAAAAAGCGGACGAATTGGTCTGGTATCACGGGTGGCAGTACTAAGGGCAAGCGAGTTCGCACAACTCAATCTACCATTGCTGCTTGGATTGACATTCCAGCGCACACTGTAATTCATAGCTTTGAACAAGCTATCCCGCAGTATTCTGAGATTAGTATTACAATGAAAATCATTTTTGATGTAATACTAATGCCGTACTTGGCCCGCGAAGCTCTGAGGCGTTCGCCGACGCGAAGGGCGTCTGGGCCGGAGTCCTGTGCGGCGGTGCTTGGCTCGCCGAACCGACCCAAACCGCCAACGCGTGTGGCACAAAGCCATTCTGTCGCCACTCAAGGCGTCAGACCTTGGGCGCTGGCGCCGGGCCCAACAGAAACGACATCGCTGGGCAAACATATCCGCTCACAGAAAGAGCGCACGCGGGCGAGAAACAGAGAACGGCAACGCGCGTCGCGTGCCTTGATGCGTGAGGAACAACGCAAGCCAGTCAGAGAACGCGAGCGTATTCGGCACCGAGAGCGTCTTACGCGTCTCGCCCTGGAGCTACACGATACTGATCGAGAGCGCGCGCGTCTGTGCATGAGTTTGCGTCGTCTATAGCAGCCTGAGGATGATATGGAGGGATATCGATAAGAATCGCGCGTTCGCCGTCACGTGCCGTTGCATTATCGTGCACTTGTAAACCAGGAGGAATTCAGAGCCACTATGGTTAAGGGCAAATGTGTCATCGACGGGCGCTACATACTGCCTTCTACGACGATTTGCCCGTTCTGTCAAGCGAGGAAGTGACCTGACAAATCTGACAACATATGGTGCAATTTCAACTGCTTCCTCCGGCACCTTGGCGACTTCTACAACATTATGGTGACAAAGAATTTCGGTGCCACATTCGAGCGTACAACCAGGCGTTCGTCTTCATATCCATCGATGTCTCTTCCAGCCATCGAACGTTTCGAGACGTAAACCAGGACCAGGACGTCGAGGTCCACCACTGTGTTTACACTTACCGCATGCAAGGCGCGATGGGGGATTACCTAGGCTCAATGTTGCCTCATTTAGATCCGGTTACCGGCGAGAGGGCCTCGCCTAAGTTCGCACAGATCTATATCGTCAATCCAGATATGCAACAACGCGCTAGCCGGCGCAAAGGCATTTTTGCAGATATGGACAGCATCGCCCTGATGGAAATTGAGATCATGATGGCGAGGTACAATCCCTTCGCGTAGCAATTCCTGACATTCGGGGAAAAGATGCGGGAAGACAGGGCGAGAGAGACAGATGCTATGGACATCGTCTACCGCCTACACGCAAACCCATCACAGCCCGGGACGCACAACTTGCCTACGGTGCCGGAGGTGGGTGCTCCAATGATCTAAGACGGTAATCTCGCAAACCGGGCGAACTACTCCTGTACGCGAAGGATCACATGCAATTGCGGCCGTTCGAGACTGAAGAGAAATACGACCATCAGCAGTATCCTCTACTGCGGAGAGGTCGGGTGGGCGTATACTAATACGTTTGCGAACGGAGCTACGTTGAGAAGTAAAGCTAAAATGCCTCTTCGCACGCATTCCGCCTACCGCCTGTTCCAGAAGATCGGTAATCAGAACGCAAAAGGCGGTCGCCTCCTCCAACAATGGGTCATCGACCAGCGAGCCAAGTGCGAACAAGAGGAGCCGCGCTGGGTGGCAACCCACCAGAAGGCCATTCTAACTGATCAGTACTACGGCGTTGAGGATGCGTACCTGAACATGGAGGCGGTTACGCTAGGTGAAGGAGAAGCGTTGCATTCCGAATACGATCGCGGGAGTGGCGACTAGGTGCACCCAGATAGTCGCTCGGGCTATACGTATTGTTTTTGGCCAAATCGGCAAACGAGTCATCCTCTGGACTCGCACGTAGGTGGTCCTCGATTCATATACAAGGCGTACCATGACTCGATGACTATCGTGCGCGAGTACGGGAAACCGGACGTGTTCATTACTATGACCTGCAACCCGAAATGGGATGAGATCACGCAAAGTTTTCCGGATAATATCCAGAGTACTCAGGACCGACCGACATTGTTGCTCGCGAGTGGCAGCAGAAGTTACGTGCGCTTCTGAACGGTTTGGACGAGGGCGTCATTGGTCTTCTGTTGGCGCGGATTTACGTGGTAGAATTCCAGAAATGAGAACTGCCTCACGCACACATTCTGATTATTTTGGAGGATGAGGACAAGCCTCGAACTCGGCAACTAATTGACAAGTTGATGTCAGCTAAGCTGCCAGACATGACCGTCAACCCCGGTCCGTACGACACTGTTATGGCGTGCATGATGCATGGGCCATGTGGGGCTGCCAACAAGAGTCCCCGCGTATGAAGGACGGAAAGTGTAGTAAGGGATTCCTCAAACCTTTGGTGGCTGTTACGCGAGCGAACCAGGACGGCTACCAAGTGTACAAAAGACGGATGCGTGAAGAGGACGTGTTGGAATACAAGGTGAGGTCATACAACAACGCGACCGTAAACCAATGTGTGGTTCCGTACAATCCATACCTCTCCTAAAAATACAACTGCCACATCAACGTAGAGGTATGCACGGTGATCACGGCGGTCAAGTATTTATACAAGTACGTCTACAAAGGATCGGACAAGTCCGTTATTACCATTGAAGCAGCGCGCAATTTGAATAATCTGCGAGAAGAGCCGAACGAAATTCTGCGGTACCTCAACGGTAGGTATATATCCCCCGTGGAGGTGTGTATGCGCCTCTTGGCATACGCGATCCACGGAAAGACGCACGCTCGTACGAAGCTGGCTATGCAGTCGGAAGGTGACCCATGAAGACCCCGCCGCTTATATCCAATCAGGGCCGTGGTATTGGAATATTGCCCAATGAGGGCCACCTACGCTGCGCTCGGCAGCTGGAAGGTTGTTTTCGGCCAATGAAAGGCGGTTATGCATAAATAAAATGGCCGGGAACACACGTACAAACATATTCGCGTAGTTGATGTGTAGGCCAAGTAGCCTTCTATTTCATTGTATTTGACTGTTATATGTGTGTGTTTTTTTTTTTTCCTTGTTGAATTGTACTTCCCTGTGACGTACTTATCTGGCCCACTTAAGAATCGACAATGAGGTTATTCTATTTGCAACCACAGTTTATTGATTGGTAAAAATTTGACGAGGGTTACGAAATTATGAGCCTGTTAAAATTTTGATGTCACTCCGCTAACTTCACCTTTGACGGACTTCCCGCCAAAACCAAGCTCCGGCCGCGCTGTCGTGGGCCACCATCACCACCAACCCAACTTATCATCCAAAAGAAGTCTGACGTGCATCTCTTCCACACCTCGCGAGCTGTTAACGATGCACTTCACCGCGGCGTCAATGCGGCGGCGAGGGTGACCGTCCAGTAGGCAGCGAAGAAAGTTGGCTGGTATATTCGGATGGAGTTCCAGTCGCCTAAGTCTCCCGATATGAACATCCTGGATCTGGGCATATTTACTGTCATCCATGCAGTTCAGTATCGGGGGCCTACGTACGAGGTTGATTCTCTCGTAATGGCTTCTTTTGAGATCCTACCTAGTCGTACGCTGGATAAATGTTTCCTAACCCTTCAAAAGGTTATGGAGTGCATTATACGGCATGTGGATGACAACGACTTCTGGCTTCCCCACGTCAGCAAACTCTATATCAAGAATGGCTTCATAACTCGCCAAGCTCGACGCCACCATGTACGCCAAAGGCAAGGCATCATTGAAACAGATGCAATAAAACTTAGCCTAATTCATCAATGTGCACCACATAGTTTTCATTCATATAAGTACGGCTATTCCGATTGGTCAAAATCACTGCTGTTATTTTAGAAACATGAGGCATTTCAGCTTAACTGTCGAAAACAAAACGGCTTTTAGAATGCCGATGCAGCGTTCTTACCTCGCTTTCAGGCTTTGCATCTGTATGAAGTTTTTGCAGTATAATCCGCCGATAACCCTGTTACTTATATCGCCAAAAGTTAGCGACGTACTGCAAAAAAAAAACTAATTAGCGCCTCCAGAGCACACAATTTTCTCTTGGTAATTAGCCTCCAGCGGCCGTTGTCTGCAAGGAGAAAAATCGTTGAACGAGGCCACACCCTCAGCTTTGATTTAAGGTGCTGAAGTGGGGCAAATGATCAATAGAGCAGAAGTTACGGGGCTGGAGTGGATTGTCGATTCTTAACTGGGACAGAGAAGCAGTGCGAAGTGTAGTGAATAACCACCCATATATCCTGACCCTCGAATGGAAATAGTCCTCACCGCTCGCGATGACACGAACGACCGATTGGAGCCAATTCCGACTGATATACTTTGCGCTACAAACCCTCTATAAGGAGCGTCAGACTGGTACACGACCTGCCGTAGATCGTCTTGAAGTCCAGCACCAAGGAGTACAACTTGCGCTTCGAGTCCACCATGACGAATTGCTGGCGGATACTGCGGCCAGTTCCTGCTATCTCGCTCCCCCGACTCCAGTCGAAAGATGACTTCTCCTGTGTATGGGGTCTCTAATCGAGACCCGGCTCCTGTGTCACTTTGGAGAGGAGACTGAGCCACAGGTCGAAGATGGTGTGGTCTGCAGCAGGGTCACTCCACCACGAGTGGTTCACGAACAGGTCGGGACGGGGTACATTCCCGCAACCAGAATTCGTGGGATGGTTCGGTTCCATGGTCTGCTGGACGAATTTCGGTTTTGGGGCGGTGTGCTGCCGCTGGCGGACGTCCAGCACTTGGCCCAAGGCGGAGAACTGTCGCCTAAGAGACTGCGCGGAACGCTGAAGTACCCGGGCATACGAGGGCCGCAGTCGCGCATCAACGTGGAGTTGGTGGCCTGCACGCGACCAGCAGAAGGCCGACCTGTCGAGATCGTCGGCGTTGAGCAGAAGGTGTCGTTCCCTCAAAGAGGCTGTCGCCCCCGAGCTTTATTTGCATGATTGGTCATTGCTGTTGCAGACCTCGTCTAGTAATGTAATTTGCCGGATCCGATTGTCGGTCATTTATAAGCTATGGAGACCTGGCGATAGTGATTGGTCGGCTCTCTAAATTGGTCGATGTTCCGGCCTTTACCCATCACCTGTTCGGCAGTAACGCCGCTCAAGCAAGGCGTGCGTTTCTCAGCGTGAAGTGCTGAGCGTAAAAGGAAGCGAGACTCCTGAATAAAGAGAGTGCTGCGAGCGTGAAGAGCTGAGTGCGCGGCTGCATCCTGTCCCTGCGCTGTGCCGCGACCTCACGCTGAGTCGACTAGCCTCCACACTGCAGCCTGGCGCGAGACTTGCTCGCCTGTGATACCAAGCGCGACCTATCCGTCAGAAGTCTCTGTGGGTGCGTTGGAAGGTGGCGGCTTGTCGTGCTCCGTGCCTGTGCTCGGCCTCAATAGAGTCTATTGAGGCCGAGCGGCACAGCCCAAAACGATATCTTTGACTTGTTTTGGGGTGCGCGCGCAGAGCCAGGGGTCCATCTGCGAGAGAAAGGGGTCCGAATGCGCAGCCGGGCCGCTGCGCTTAAAACCATTACACTTGCTCTCACTATAGGAGTCAGCGTTGGGCTCCCCGGACGGGAATTTTGGGCTCCTCACGGCGGACGCACATAAGCTTGCCGCAGCAGGTTCACCCGTCGTCGGTGAAGCACCGACCACTTCACGGCTGTGAAAGGGTCGGCCTTTCGTTGCCGGTCGCCTGTGGTCATTGACCACGCGATGCATAGGGCGCGTGGCAGGTAAGCGCGCTTAATGCGCTGGCCAGCAAGCCCAACGTCCAGCCACCAGCAGGTTGAAGCAGGCAAGTCTCCGCTCTGAGACCAGTGCCATGGTACTTCGAAGTAGCTAAACTAGCCTAGAGAGCAGAGGATGAATAATGAAGCATGTGCATTGGTCCTTTATGATCTACACCCCCTGCGTCGCCTGCATGAGCGGCGAGTATTCCTGCCGCCGCTTGTGGCGCGTCATGATGTGCACGGCCGCGACGACCACAACGACGAGGCCCGTTGCAACTCCCACGAAGCTCCAAAGGACGACCATCGTGGGTGAGGAGGGCGATGTGGCCAGGTGCAGGGGCTGTTCGTCCAGACTCGGCTGGTTCGTGCTCAGGAGGTGGGCAGCTCCTCCGAAGTCGCACGTGGCGCCCGAGTGGCGGTGCGCGTGCCAATACTCGTTGAAAACCCAGTCGGCGCGCTCCTCGAGCGTCAGGAAATGGGCGTCCATCTCGGAGCAGTCCACGTGGTCGCCACCACACGCAAAGCCGATCCCCCGCTTGAGGGCGTCCGGGTGCACGCCCCGCTTGGCAGCGCACAGGAACTCGCCCCGGTCCTCCTTCTCACAGGCCGAAAACACGTCCTCGCTGTCGTGGTAGTGCGAGACGTTCTTGGGGAAGGCGCCCTGACGCACGAGCTCGAGGAAGTTCCAGCGCGAGCCTAGCTCCGTCTTGAAGTTCCAGAAGTACCAGCCGTGGCCCAGCGCGAACGCGTTCAGCTTCTTGAGGTTCAGGTTGCGGGCGAACTCGACGTCGTCGTCCTGTTCAAAGGCCGTGTTGCTCGTCACCGGGCACTTGCCAAACGCCGGGCCCGACTGACCCGTGCCGTACGGGCCCTGGATGGGCTTGGTGATGTCCAGAGGCGTGCCGGGGAAGCCCTCACCGAGGTACGTGCTGTGAACGGGGCACTCGACCATGCGGCACTGCGTGTTCGGGTAGCCGGGCAGGTTGTCGTTGAAGCCGTTGAGCCACATCGCGCAGTTGTCGGTGCCGAGCGACCACTCGCCGACAATCACAGGCATGGCCGAGTTCTCCATATCGGCGATCGTGTACTTCTGCTGGCACGCGTTGGAATAGTAGTCGGACTTGGTGCCGGGTGCATTCCAGGCCTGGTAGATGTGGGTATCCAACGCGATGTCCGGGCAGCCCACCATGAACTGCGACCAGTACTGCACTCCGAAGCGGAACGAGTCGTGGATCACGAACTTCCAGTGCGGTGCGCGCGCCTTCACGCGCTTGTACGAACGCCAGTAGTATTCCTTGAGCAGAGCAATCGGAGTCAGCTCCCATGGCTCGTTAGCAGGCTCCAGTCCGACGATCGCCGGGTGCGAACCGTAGCGCTCGACGATAGCCACCACCGTGTCGAGGGAGTGGGTCATGTGCTCGTAGTTGATCGACGTGTAGGTGCCAGTCCCCGCATCGAACTCGCCAACCCATTCAGCAGACCGAACGGGCCAGTGCTCAAACATCGTAGCACCCACAGGCTGCGTGTTCATGGTGGACGTCCACTTGACAGTCGACGTCTTGCCGCTGTTGTCGAATCCATTCTGCGAGCCGACTAGTCCGTGGATGTCGAGCAGGAGGTCGATGTTGTACTTTTGGGCCAGGTCGGCGACGCGGTCGAGTTCCTCAACCGCACCATCGGTGCAGCCGACGTAGGGCTCGTAGGGCTTGAACATCCAGTCACCGACGGGTACTCGCAGAGAGTTCACACCCGCCTCCGCCATCTCCTTGAGGTCGGCTTCGGCGACCCAATTGGCGTAGTGGATCCGAAGCTGTCGGTTGGCCTCCTCCTTGCCCAATGCAGTGCAGAACGAATGTGTGTCCATTGCAGTTTTCTCCGGGGCCTTGTCCCCGTAGCGCTCTTGCGTTCCCAAGAACTGGTAGAAGAGCGAAGGGGTGATCCAGGGCTCGAGCACGAGCCAACCACCGAGGTTCGCACCTCGAACTTGTTTGTCGAATGGGGTGGCGTGCAAGTCACTGGAGCACGTTTGGTTCTCGTCATTGGGTCGGAAGTCCGCGAAGAACCCCGTGTCTGCGGCGTATGCCGGGTCCTCCTCGTTCTCCCATACCCACTTGGCGTCCTTCTTAACGGAGGTATGCTCGGTCGTCTCGGCGGCAGCGAGACCCAACGCTGTCGCTAAAACGGCAGCTTGGAGCAGGGAATTGCGCAACACCATCGTGGAATGCAGTGAAGTCGTCGAGGGCTTGTGGTCTTCAAGGTGCAAGTTTGAAAATGAGGTCGTCGACTGGGAACCTCAGGCTCTGCTCGTGCAGGGCAAGACACTAGAGTCGATCAAGTATTATACACGTATTCGGGGCCCCCATGTATGTACCTCCTCGCTCTCCGACAACCGGCTGCTCCTCCGGGAAGCAGCCGGCATGGCAGCCTCCCCCTTGAAACCAACGAGGCGCAGCCGACGCGCCCGAAACTCATCCTCTCGATGGGAGAGCGCCAATCGAGACGTTGATGCGGGTGAGCCTGTCCCGATAGGAGGATGCCCCGACACCGCCCCACCTCAGCCCCACAACGAGAAAGTCCAGGTGGTTGGGACATCCTTCATGCTGGCGGATCATTTGAAGCGAGCATGTCATGTCGAAGTTGCAACGGCCAGCTAAGGCTTTGCCTAAGTACAGTACTGTAGCCGCAATTCGCGGTGAACCATTGTGTAAATGTTCGCCGTCCCCGTGTCCAGCTGAAGGAGCTGGTGCTGGACCAAATTCGTGGAGGTAGACGGATAGCCTCTAATGGTGATGGAGCGCGCGTCGGTGACCTCGACACCAAGCAGACTTTGCCCCCGTTTTTCACTCGACGATCAGCTTTTGCTGGGCGTGGGACTCGTACAATTTTGCCGACGAGCCGCGCAATTGCGGCCCAAACAGCGACAAACCATAACGGACAAAGGGGGTCACATGACGCACATAACGGACGCCTCAACTGTCTGAAGCTGAAGTTGGTTTTTGTCCGTGTTTACCTTTTTCCGACGTGTGCAGTTGCACCGACATCACCAAGATGCGGGGGCGATGGGGAGGAATTCACTAGACGCTTGGAACTTGACGACGCCCGCAGCGCCACCTTTTGAGCAAATGCTGCATTTTCATAGTGCAGCGACCAACGTGCATGCGAATCTATAGGATAGCCACCAAAAGTGCTTGAAAGATTGAAAGACGGAGCTCCTTTTTGCAGGAGGGACCCAAAATTTCGCCAGGAAAATCACGCCTGGCTACGTCCATCTTTGTTGATTTTACTAAGCGTCGAAATGTATCCATCAGTGGAGGAACCCAAACTAAGAGAAGATATCATTTTGGGATATGCACCTTGAACGTGAGGCTATCAGTAGCCATCACTCTGAACATTTCCACTCGGAAGGGCATATTTCAATGTGTACAGATACCCGCCTCGATTGCTGGAAAGCACCCGGAAGGGAATTTGAGGGAGGGTTCGTTGCGCGCCCCCTGTTTGGCACCACGCAATATTCGGCTGGCACAGCTAATAGAAACTTCTGGTAGACAAACACTGAGATATCTTCAACTAAAGTCTTCGCGAGTGTTGTCAGCCGCACAGAGATGTCTACCGAAGACGAGTCCGTTGCCGTTGACGAGTCTCGATCCATGTCCACTTCCGTGTTGGCAGTGCTGCTGTGTCACCGAGTTCTTGCTCAGTATAGTCGACCTCTTCTCTGTCGGGTTTCTCTTCAATTCTTTTGGAACAGCCATCGAAAACGGACGAGCTGAGTGCCTTCACACTATTTGAGAGGCTAGTTGATCTTACCGAGTTTGTGAGCTGCCTGGCTTCCTCTGCATGCATCAGAAGTGTTGCATTTTCG
The DNA here is from genome assembly GCA_024679135.1 of Phytophthora foliorum. Classification (NCBI taxonomy): domain Eukaryota; phylum Oomycota; class Peronosporomycetes; order Peronosporales; family Peronosporaceae; genus Phytophthora; species Phytophthora foliorum. The sequence continues at coordinate 23,852 of JAHWLE010000091.1, forward strand.
TCATTGGGACCTCGCACACACACACAGTACGGCGTCTCACTCCAAGGTTGTGATCTTTGGATCTGGCCGTAAATATGGGTCGCGGCTTAACTTAGAGTAAATCTCGGCGATGGTGAGAGTAACTCGAAAACAGGTGAAGTCTGGAGTAATATTTTACATAACTGGGTATAGTTCGAGTAAATGGCCATCCAGTGTCGAACAGAGTAACGTCCTGGCCATTCATCAAGTCGTGCTCAATATGAGCAGGTCTGAAGAGGACAGCACAAGTGACTTCGCCTTGTCATCAGATGATGCCCAGCAACACAGGCCGCCTCGACAGGCATTCGTAGTCAGCGAGATATTCCCCACGCTAGCGGAAGCCCAGATTGGCATTGATGTCTTAGACGGATGTTTATACAAGTACAAGTACAACTACGGCAATGCTGGCAACGGAACACGCATTTATCGCTGTATGTCCCACTCGGAGTGTCCTAAACGGCTTCGGCTAAGTAAGGTCGAAGGTGAGGCAGAAAACGGGGATGAAGTTCAGTTCGTTTTGGAGGAAACAGAAGAGCATGTGGAGAAAGAAAGTGGTGTTACGCAAGTTACGCGCCGTGGAATTCATGGCGCTTTAAAGCGCGAGATCGACAGCATTCTTAGTGGGGGCGCTGGGCCGAAAAAATGCCGCAAGCTACTTGTTGATCGGCACGCAGACAACCATAAGATGACGCAGCTTCTGCCAACGCACGATCAGCTCAAGAACAGAAAAGAAGCCCTTCGGAAGAAACAGTCAGGTATTTAAATGTCCATAGTTCATGTGGTGCTACTAATAGTATTGACAACGATGGGGGTGTGACATGTTGATATCTGTAGTTGGCTGGGAGATTCAGAACTTTGCCATTCTTCTCGAGTGGGCGTACACCCATTTGTGCACGTCACCAAGCGAGGTTTTTGGAGATGAAGGCGGTGCTGGCTTCATGGGAAGCGAGGAGGATGCTGCACACTTCAACAACAAAAAAGTCGCCAGTTCCAACACGGAGTACTCGCTCTGGAGTGCTTTAAGCACGATATTATTGACGAAAATGGCAAGAAAGGAACGTCATTTGGGTTGGTTTTGACGTCGCGGTACATGTTCCGTAATGTGATCAAAGCCCACGAGAGTCAACAAGACGGTGACATCATTGGTGTCATGGATGGCACCTACAAGTTGCATTTTGGTGAGCTGCTACGAATATAATCTGAATTTTGTTGGCTGGGAATGATTTCGAATGTTCACTTCTCGCATTGTGTTGTAGGTGGGTGGGCGCTGTGGATTTCGGCACGTACACGACACACTACACGCGTAAGCAGTACTCCAAAGCGTTCATTCCTTGGATGTACATGTTTGTCAAGACAAAGCACCAAATCGCTTACACTACCATGTTTCGGACAGCTCGACGCTTTGCTCAACTTTTTTTTTGGCATTGGCTTGACGTTGTCGTTTGGTAGTCTCGATAGGACTCAGGTGCAAACGCATTCAAGGAAGTTTGGCCAGAAGTTATGCTTCTCAATTGCTACCCGCATCTCGTGAGGAAGACTCGTGAGAAGGTCAAGCTGCTGAAGTTCTCAGCATTCTACGAGGATAACGTGCTACCAGACATCCGATACCTCAGCCAAGCCCGCTCGAAGAAACAATTTACTGCCCTCAGCAAGCTTTTCCTGGCGTTTGGATGAAAGAAGGAGAAGTCGACTACGCGCAGTGGTTTGAGAGCATCTACCTTGGTGACACGTGGGGAAACTGGTTTTGCACGGCTGCAACCCCAGGCATCACTCCATCGCAGAATGCACTCGAGGCACATCATCGTGTAATCAAGCAAGTCTGTGTTGGCTCCCTTCGCGCCAGCACGGCGGTCGTTTTAAACGATTCCATTCCGAGCATTCTCCGCCTCCAAGAAAGTCAACCAAGCCGACAATCCCTAAATCATTTTTCGAAAGGAAAGGGACTTGGTGCACTGATTCCACCAATTATATGACTAACTGTTACGAGCGCTTGCTTTCAGGTCCATTTATCAGTGCTGTAGTAGTGCGAGCTCAGAAGCTAGTCGAAGAGAAGGCTAACTACTACGTCATCAAGGACATACGCTCAAAGTTCGTGAAAGCCATCCTGTTCAACGCTTCGAAGTTCGTTGTATTGCCCGCGAACATTCACAGTGCGACATTAGACCACACCCGCGCAACAACGTAAGCAAGTTCTCTCTCACAGCTCTATGTAAGGTTCTTACGGCTCGTGTTTACTTGACTTTGCAGCTATCGCAACTCCCTGAACGGCAAAATGCCAACTGGTTTAACTGTGAACACGGCGGAGCTGCACTGCTTATCCATTCACCAAGTTTAACTGCATTCTAAGGATCCACTAGACGCCTCCGATATGGTATCGGCTCCATCGATTTCCAACAAAACGGTACAGTGTGTTTGTTGGTGTGACGTGGGGTTGCACGCGATTAACCTCACACAACTGCCTTACAGATTCAGGCTATCCGAAAAAAATACGCGTGCGACTGTGCAATGTTTTTCCAGACTGGATGGCAGTGCTCCCACGTCATCGCTGCCATGACCTTGCAAAAAGACATCACTATTGAAGGGATGTTAAAGGCGCTGCCGACTCGAAAGCTAAGTGGTGGACAACGCAAGCGTGTTAGTCTGCTGCATGAAGGTGGAGACAACACGCATCGATTTTCGGTCGATGTTCTCATTCGGGAGTTCTTGAAGTATCCTGCGAGGCCGCTGCACTGGAACTTGATGAGAGAGTTCAAAATTCCTGGTGAAGATGGCACCGAGGTAGAACAATTCCTGTTGGGGAAAGTGATCTCCTGGGGGGAGACCGGCGGCGTCTTCTTCTGGATGACGAAGTTTTCGAACAGGGCCCAGGTCAAGGTGGAGTGCCAAGAACTTGCAGGATGTCTGAATCGCGCTTATACGCACGGTGCAGACGTTGCAGGAACCATGGCGTACTAAGGTGGACGTCACTTTGCTGCTGAAATGACTTGAACATGGTCGAATCTTGCTCCGTAGCAGCTTTCATTTGCCTATTCAGTCTTGACTGGTTGTTGTGGGCTTCACTACTATCTTTCAATACATCTTCTATTGCTTTTCCTTATTGCTTACTTCACTTGCAGCCAAATTTTACTTACTCGTGACTTAGCTTTTCTCGACTTGGTTTACTCGAAGCGACTCCGTTTTGCGGTTTACTTGGAATGACGCTCTTTTTACTCGAGATTAAGCTCGTTCGGTAAATATGGATGCAGAGTCTTGTTCAAGGACGGTCGTTTCCCCAGTCTTGACGGCTGCAGCTCGTGCGAGAGCTCTTCAACTCTTTGATGCTCACGAATATCCTCTTTATGACGCTCGTGAGTCTGACGTCATCGAGACTTCACCACACGAAAACGTTTTGTTTCACAACAACATACTTTCGCGCATAGGCCGAATCTTTGGTAAAAAGTGAGTTAAGTGAAATCACACCGCTGTGTGTCCCGCAAAACATGTCGTTCTAATGTCTGACGCCAGTACAGATGACGATTATCATATGGCCACCATGCCATCTCTTCCATGAGTTGAAATGAAGATGTTTTTCCTAGTTTCCATGAAAGTCCTGCTGGACCCATTACTGTTCTTCCCTGCACGAGTCCAGCGTAGCATGGCTCACGACAATTGAACACTGAGACCTTCCCAAATAGAGTTCGTCGTTGTTGAAACCCCCCACGTCGCTCCGTATACCACTAGCAACGTAACAATCCGCCTCAGCTGATGTCTCAATTGTTCATAACCCGCTCATGGCTCTGAATAAAGTATATGCTGCCGCCGCGGACGACGAGGATGGCATTACTTTAGCATCTAGAGAAGACGGCACTGTCACGAGCTCCCTGCCTGCAATACACAAGAAATTGGCGGTGGAAACCGCCTCTCGAACGTCGAAAGAGCCCCGAACCCATCGCTTGCGGCGAGTTGTGGTGAACCAGTATCATCAACTTTCGTGGACTACCCGAGAGACCATCAGTGTGACGATTAGTTTGTTTGCAGTGCTCTACGTCTTCATCTCGGTACCTTTTCGGATCGGGTTCCTGTATAATCCATTTGATGCCACAGATGAGGAACGACATCGATGGACGTGGGAAATGAGCGTCTTCACACCCTTCGACGTTATCACCGATGCCATTGGCATCGTTGAGTTTATCCACTTCTATCGGTTGTGGAAAAATGCGCTCACACATCACGAAGAGGAGGCCAATTTAGAGAAAGACGTGAAAGTCATGCGAAGCACAAGCCCGAAACGAATCAAGTCCATGAAGGTTTTGACGCGTGGAAGGACATCTGTGGGACTACGACAGGGCAAAGCAAAGTGGACGCTTGCAAATATTGGACACACGTCGACGGTGTATGATAATGTAATAGACGACTTCTTGGAGAAGCAGTCGTTGATGGCGAGAAATTGGGAGTTTGCTCTCGAGATATTCGCGCTGTTGCCGATCGAAGCGTTCCCGTTTGCTCAGAGATCCTACAATGCACTGCACGCAGCGCACTTTAACAAGCTTTGTCGAGTCTACAAGCTACGTCGCTGCTTCACGAGATTGAGCAAGATTTATTCCGACCGGCTCTGGGTCCAGCACCTTTCGTCCACAGGCATTAGAAGTCTCGTACAAACGATAGGATTTTGTGCTGGTGCCTGCCACTGGGTAGCATGCGGGTATATGTTGATTGGTCACGCAGAATGCGGCGTCTCCCTTCACAAGTGCGATCCTAACGTTGAGACGAGCTGGGTCGTCCGAGATCAACTTTTCGGAGCAACAGTAGCGCGAAAATATGGCCGAACGCTGTATTGGGCTTCAAGAACGATGGTGCTGCTGGGGTACGACGACGTCACGCCTGTTTCGAATGCCGAGACGATTTTCGGCATCTTCGTTCAACTCACGGGTGCGCTCTTCAGCTCGTCAATGCTGGCAACTTTCCTATTTATTTTTCGCTTTCGCAATGCCCGCTATGCTGCGTATTCTGCTCACGTGGACAATGCTCGCGAGTACATGCACTCGAAGAATATTCCCCGGACTATTCGACACCAGGTCATTGCATACTTTGACTACGCGTGGGAAACTCACCACGGCTTGGATAGCGAAGAAGCACTGCGTCTTATGCCAAGGCATCTTCACTCAAAAGTGACGGCCACGCTCAAGGCGAGTCGTATCAAGCAGGTGAGTTTTCTTGCAAAGGAGAGCCTCGAATTTGTCAATTTGCTTGCTATCGCGCTTGAGCGCCGTGTGTATGCACCTGCCGACCAGATCATCGAGCCCAAGGCCAATGCTCAAATGTTCTTCGTTATCCGCGGCAGTGTAGTCACCTCAGCGTTCAGTGGTTCGAATCCAAAGGAATGCGTGACTGGAGACTTCTTTGCCGAAATGTGTCTACTCTTTCCAGAGCAGTTTGAAGAGAAGGCGATCGCGAGGACTTTTTGCGAGCTCTATATCCTCGCAAAGACCAAGTTTGACGACGTGTTGAGTCATTTGTATCGAGGGTCTGAAGCTGCAGTGATCGATCGGATGGCTGAAGCATTGGAAAGGTACAATACACAGCAACGCAAGACTCAAAAACTCCTGGGTAATAACGGGGAACGCAGCAGTCTGCACATGGCGTACAGGCGGATGTCGGACTACCGATCTGGAGCCGAGGTGAAGATGGAAAACTGGAATTTCCCGGACTCTACGTTTCGGATGGTATGGAATATACTGCGCCTGCTAGCGGTAGTTTATGTGGCGTTTGAAGTCCCCTACTACGCCGTGTTCGTATTGATGAGTAAAGAGGAGAACATATTTGTTGCGACTTCTCCTATCACGCTTCGGTACGTGTGTACACTTCTGGTCGAAGTCTTTTTCGGAATTGATATCATGTTCCAAGCGCGATATTTTGCGTATCTGGATCCGGTAGCCCTCTTGAATGTGTCGGATCCCAATCTCGTCTTCGCAGCGTATCGCGAGTCTGAGTTTTATCTCGATTTGCTTTCGTGGTTACCGTTGGGCCTTGTCTTGGAATCATTTCCCGGTAGTTCTGCTCAAAGTTACGCGCGGATTGGACAACTGCTACGTTTACTGCGACTACGTTTCCTGCCAGCTATGCTCCGAGATTTTGTGAACGTGCATAGTCTAAGCTCCAAGTTACACCTTTTCATCTCTCTACTTCTCGGCGTCACGCTACTTTTGCATGTCGTCGGGTGTGTATGGTTCGAAATGGCCTGGCTCCCCGGCAAAGTGCAGGCAATGCGTGGCGACACTTCCGTCTTGCATGACCTCACACGGTCCGAGTGCTTAAGGCAGGCTACATTGATAGGTAATTGTTCCTGGATCAAGTTTGACTGTTATGCGAACGTTGGCTCAGTTTTCCCGACGGACGATGCAAATTCCCCGTATGGAGGCACATTTACCTACATCCGTGCTGTTTATTGGGCTGTAGTCACGCTCACGGCTGTGGGGTACGGCGATATTGTGGCGTTCTCAACTCCGGAAAGCTACTTTGCGGCGGTGTGGATTTTTGTAGGTGGGATCATCAACTTTGGCATCGTTGGCGCCATGTCCAGCACTATCGCGAATGTGATGGCAGCTCGCCATCACCACCTTGAGCTACTGAATACAGTCAACAGCATCATGGGGCGTTTGTCCATTTCGGAGAAACTTAGTGCCGAGATCCGGCGATTTTACAATCACCACTTCGCTGGGCGCAAGGTCGCGTATGAATCGCAGCTCCTGTCACATCTTCCGGATCATTTGTGCTACCAGATCTCATCGCTACTGCACGCCAACGCCGTACAAAGTGTGAGTCTTTTTGATTCTGGGAGCGTGAAGTTTCTTCAACAAGTGACCGGCAAGTTCCGTCATCGCACGTATGAGAACGGCGAAACCATTTTCCTCGAGGGTGATGTTTGTCGTGAATTCGTCGTGCTACTGCGCGGAAGCAAAGTCAACATTTTCTTTCGGTCGCGTAAAGTTCCCGTTCGCGCTCTTCATGACGGCCACTGCTACGGCGTTTACGAGTTTCTACTCAATCGCGCGCATGCGTCGACTTTGATAGCTGCTTCAACTGTTCACGCTTCGGTGATGACCCGCGCGCAGTTTGAAGTCATCCAGCGAAAGTTTGACGATGACCTCCGTGATATGAAAATTGAGGCTGAATCGTTTTGGAGTGAGCAGCAAGCTCGGCTTCGTCGAGTTGCCAGAAATCTTGAAAAACTGAAGCTGAAGCCGCATGTGATCCAGACACCGACACTGTTTTATCAGCCGGATAGTATTGTTCAAAGCAAAACGAGTGCTGGGACGGCCATTCGTGACGTATACGCGACGCGGACAACGTTTAAGAACGTCTGGAACGCGGGTATTACGTTTTGGAACGTGTACAACGCCTTCTTCGTCATTTTTCGTATCGGGTTTCATCTGCACATGCATTTTCCAAGTGAGATCGATATGCTCGTGTGGGCCGCGGATTTGTGTGGCGATTTGTGCTTTGCGGTGGACATTTACCTACGGTTGTATTTCTTCGGCTGCACAGAAGTTGCGGTCGAGAATATTATCACGCGCAAGTGGATAGACCATTCGTATCGAAGCAGCAATAGGTTCAAATGGGATATTGTGGCCTCACTACCGCTTTATTTTCCAGCATCGAGTGGGTCGCTAGTTGTGAGTATGTGCCGACTTCCACGTTTGATTCGCTGCCTTGATCTCTGGGATTATCTGGACGAAGTTATTGTACAAGTACAGCAGCATTTCTCTTCGAGGAAGGTGTCAGCTTACCTGGGTCCCGTTAAACTACTGATCGTTCTCGTTTTGGTGGCACATTTCGTTGGTTGCATCTTCCTATGGATCTCCGAGGATGAGTGCGACGAATTTGCGAGCTGCTGGATGGAGCATGATCATTTACTTCACGAATACCATCACGCAGTACCCGTCGTGTATGCTAAAATCTTCTACTGGGCAATCACGACACTGTTGCTTGTAGGCTCACGTGAAATCGTTCCCCGAAGTATCGCAGGCACAATCTGGACGCTAATCACTTGCCTAGGCTGCAGCTTTGCAATGGGCTACATCGTTGGCGAGATTTCGGAGCTCATTCTTGATCTCGGCAAGGAAACAAAGAAGTACAAAAGCCGCATTGCCAACTTTGAGGAGTTCGCGAGAGAACATGAGTTGCCTGAAACTCTGCGCGAGCGTGTGGGGTACTTCTTTCGAGTTCAATTCAAGAGTACACATGGCCATGACTTGGACCACACGGTCAACCAATTATCGGCTAACCTTCGTCTTCAGCTCCTGCTGGAGATCTATGGTAACTCACTCGCCCGACTTCCAATCAGCCACTTTCTCTCTTCCTCGCAGATCAACAACATGGCGTTGCGATTGCAGTCGGAGCTTTTCATTCCTGGAGATAACATTTTGGTTGAGGGAACTCTCGGCAATCGTCTGTGCACACTCCGGAAGGGGTTAGCTGGCGCATTCTGGACCAAGTCGGTCTCGACCGTAGCGGTGATCATGGAGGGCGCACTTTTTGGAGAAGCAGCTTTCTTCGTACCAGACCAACGCCGGCTTGTGACAGTGCGTGCCACCACAACGTGTGAAGTATTATTCATCTCGAAACACGACTGGGAGGAGCTTTGGGCTCCTACTGGGGATCAGTCCGACGCTCAAGTACAAAAGTACGCCATGCACTCAATTCTCGACTGGGTCAGCACCCGACTGCACCGCTACCAACGAAGATGCATCCATGTTGCTAGCAAAGCCAAACGCGAACTAGCAGTACGTAAAGAAGCAGCAAACGCTATGGCAGCGGCCGTCGAAGATGGTAAATCGAAGTCGAATTTGAGTATGTCCACGTCTTTGAGGCGCAGCAGTTCAAACGTTTTACTGCTGTCGGGGTTATCTCTTTTGCAGCCCGCGCTGAATGCCGCGAAATCTTTCGTGTCTCCGGAAGTTCAAACGCTCGAGAAGAAGGCCAAGTATCTCTTAGTGAAGACCGACGAGTGTGCTGAAAAGCTCCGTCCTGCTCTGGCAGCGATAAAGGCTCGCCGATCAACTGGAACTGGGACGATGATAGGATCGTCGAGAAGAAGTATCATTCCGATGGCCACAATGAGATGGACCAGAGCACGAAGTCTTACTCAAGCAAAGGTTAATGCAAACACACATACGAACGCGTGCCATAATACCAGAGGCGACATCCCTGCGCAGACAGCAAACACCGCTAGCAACTCGACACACAAAATTCTCTTGAACCAGTTCATCGTCGACCTCAATCCCGTGAACAAATATCTGAAGGGCATTCTACCTGAAGACAGTGTACGGCACCTGGAAACCGAGTGTTGGAGGCGATTCAAGTTGATGGCCGCAATGCAGCACAGCGTTAAGGAATTCCTGGATGTCTCGGTTCTTCCAGAGCATGATTCATACGCAGCACAACCAACCAAACCTACTGCTACTGGATCGCACCCTCAAAACAAAGCTAATTCATTTCAAGGAAAGCTAACAAGACTCCACTCTGCTGCAAACCTAGACAGCCACAAGAAAGGAGCGGAGCTTCTCGCGACGCAATCGCAAAAGCTGGTCGATACCCAGAAGTCCACAGCTACATCAAATCTGAACATGCTTACAGGAAAAAGTTCTACCACCGGTAAGCGACGACATACTACTTATGTGAGGAACGGACGACCAGGGTTGATTCGTTGGACCGCAAAGGCTGATCCCAAGGAAGAAACCAAAGCTACGTTGCATCGAATGCGTCGCTGTCACTCCCTACCAGCATTTGGGAGTAAGTTCTTTGATAATGTACGCAGTGAAGAGACGAATCGGCTATTGACGGAGGATGTGTTCCCTGTTGGTGCAGACCTCGACTTTGAGATCATACAGCGTTGCCAGCGTCCGCAGTACGATTCTCAACTCCGACTGTACCATCGATATCGTCTCTGGAAAGGCCCGGATCGCGTCGAGGACACTCCAGAAGCTCCTCGCAAAGTTCACTCCAGGAAGTCCTCACTCGGGTCAAGGCTTCATGGTGCCAATGCCTTGCGCCACGTGAGTGGAAGACTTGAGTCCCCTACGAACAATGCAGGCAATCATCAACTAGCTGTTCAAGCAATTCGTACCGAGGTGAATGACAGGAAGACACAGGAATTTATTCATCTTGTCAAGCGCATGGGCAAGATCTGGGACGCTATGATGCTGTTCGTAGCAGTCTACCATGTCGTCATCACACCTTTCAAATTATGTTTTCCGCGCGAACTCGTGGAGCTGGAGGGAAGCATATTGCACGTTTGGGCCAGCTTTGAGATCGCTATCGACGTGTTGTGCCTACTGGATGTTGCGTACAAACTTCATGAAGTCTTAATTGCTCACAACACGGGGTCGGCAGGTTCAAAGCGTCATAGACTTCGCCATGTTATTGCCACTAATCCAGGGTTACTCGTTGACATATTAGCTGTCTTGCCGCTTGAACTACTGCTGCTGTCAGCGAATATGCGTGTGTCACTGGAAGGCGAGGAGATTGGTTTGAACTGGTGGACTACCCGGTGGATTTTGAGGATGAATCGAATGCTTTTGGCTTGGCGTATTGAGCCGCTCTCGGAAGGGATACTGCAGTACCTCATCTACGAGGTAGATCTGGAAGTGAGCGAGCCTTTGGTCTCCTTTCTGCGTGCTCTAGCGTCGTACTTGGCGATGGCCCATTTTCTCGCTTGCGTTTGGTTCGCCACCAGCGACTATGGACTCCACCGGTACGGCACCTCGTGGCTTTCGACATCGGGAATGCTCACGTACATTCCACCAGTTGATAGCACCAGCCATCGACGTGCTCTTTCATCCACTGCTACGTCGGATAACGTACTCGAAGGTGTTTCGCTCGGACGGAAGTATCTGCGGTCACTGCACTTCTCAATGGAATGTATCACCACTCTTTTCTACGGAGACATCTTGTCCATGAACCGATTCGAGCTACTAGTCGAGATTGCGATCACTCTGTGGGCTATCTACATTTACGGAGCGCTTGTAGGGGCCCAGGGAGAGCTTTTGGACTCCAGTGTCAGGCGAGAAGCTAGTTTTGAGCAAAACCTCGCGGAATTGCTGCTCTACCTGGAACAGAACGGCGTACCAAAGACTCTCAAGCGCCAGATCAAATTGTACTACGCACACGTGTGGCACCGCTCACGTGGAGACGGAGAGTTTGCCGTGATTAAGGGCACGTCTCGAGCGATTCGTGAGGATGTGGTTCTTGCGACGCTGCAAGAATTTGCCGTTCGTGTTGAGGTGTTTCGAGCTCTGGACGAGCCCTTCCTCCGAGCACTACTCGTCTGTCTACAATTCGTGGTGTGCTCTCAAGGAGAAGATGTGGTTGTCGCTGGTGATGTCGACCGCAGCATGTACTTCGTCGCCCAAGGTCGAATTCTGGTCAAGTTTGGAGACGCGGAGATGTCGCGTGAACGGGGCGAGTTTTTCGGCGAGCTTTCGTTGCTATATGGCATTTCTCGCCTTGAAACTTGCGTGGCCATGACGGTCGCGGAGCTCTTTCGTTTGGACCATGAACCGTACGAACGCGTGCTGGTTGATTTCCCAGAGTACCGGGTACGCAACAAAATGGCGTGGAGCACCACCTCTACAGCGTCTTTCGATCGGGCCGTTCTTGAAAAGTCTCTGCAGGGAGTTAAGAAGCAAGGTCCGAGTGAGTTTGTGCCATTCGGTCAATGCATTGCGACGGCGCAAACCATTTCGACGAAGGTGGAGGCCAACCAAGTCGAGGCAGAGCTGCCTCGCTCGTACGTTTTTTTATCTTCTATGGAGATGATAGCACGGCTTCACGACTTGGACCCCCTGCAAGCCAAGGAACTCATCCTCAAATCTCGCCAAGGCGCGAGCAAGTGTATCAGGGAGCAATTCGCCCGCGCCAAATTGAATTCAAACGAAGCAATTGAAGCAGCGAATACTGTCATATCCATCGAGAACCACCGCGAGGAACATCACGATGACATGGTGCAGCACTTCGAACCGCGACGTTTATCGTTCGTCCAGCGCAACGTTGAGAGACGGAACTTGAAATTAGTTGACTTGGAAGAGGACGCTAGGCCCCCGGGTGTTTTGAGCCCACGCTTAGACAATTAAAAGCAGCTTAGCATGTTGTCAGTCCTATCAATGCAGAGCTCTTGTAACACCACAAACGGATATTTTATCGGTTCGGGTCTCAGCACCACAGCGATTGGTAGCATTGCCGTAGCTGGCGCTGCAGACGGATCCCGATCGATTGCTTTTCTGCCTCTATTGGCTGCTAAGGTTGAAGTTGTCTTGCGGTCTGAGCGTGGGTAACGCAGTAAATCTCACTGTTCGTAGCCAGTTGGTCGCAGAAAAGTCGACGATGGGATCTACTGCACCATGCCTCTGGCCACTCCGTAAACCAAGTCCATCCGTATTGTTGGTTGTCTCCAGGACTCAGCACTACTAGTGTTCGATCCAGACACGCACAAAGAAGATGACCGCTGTGGGTTCAACTGGTATTAGATGTCTGTCTTCTATACTTCTGGTGGACATGAACATGTCGTCAGGCGAGCATGCGTCCGATGTGAAGTGCTGTAGCGTCACAGGTCCATTGATCGCCGTGTACCAAGCACTTGTGGATTCCACTTGGCACTCGCCACCCGCAAGATAAGCCCGCGCGTACGCGAAATTCGAGCACTCGCTATCATGGTACATGACTTGCAGGATGTACACAGAGCTGCCGAACTTCGTCCAGATCTCATTCTGGTAGTCTCTTGTGCAGGTGGACGAAGCTACGCCATCATACAAGCCATTCACAGACGCAGCACAGTTAGATTCGCTGCATTCATTCACGATCTCCTCCACGTTAATCCGGTATGGAGTGTTGCCGCATGAGGTGTCCTTATCCGCGGAATGGGTCGTCACCGAGTACATCACCGCCGTCACAACGGATCTCGCAAGTACAAGGAGAGTGAGGGCGAGTACAAGAAAGCTCTCGACTTGGCGCATGATCCTGGCAGGTTTTAATTAACGATAGCTGAATGAAGTGAGGTCTTTGAAAGTGAGGTCTCTTGCCGGGCGCTCAAGCGGACGCTAGAGCGTTTCCGCTGCACCATGACGAGTTTTTGCGGCGCCCCGACCGTGCAACCAAGGAGGACTTGGCTAGTGGCGCGTGTGATTCCAGCTTGTCCCAGTGGTTCACGAACCAAGGCAACACAGCGGCACCTCCCGTTAGTGCCACAACAACCGGCAGCAGTAGTAGCGGTGTTACTTCCAGCAAGGGTACCGATGCGACGGAGACCACTTCAACCGACACAGCAACTTCAGACAGCACAGCCACTACGGATACTACAGACACGCACGACGCAGCTACCAGCCCAAGCACTTCCGCGTCTTCATCGTCTGGAGATGGCGACTCCGGTCTGGGCGCTGGGGGTATTGCTGGCATCGTCTGCGGCTGCATCATCGCCATCGCGACAGTGTATGCGATTGTCTTCCATCGCGACCGCCCCATCGCAATCACTTGCTTCTCAGCCTCTGTAGCCTAACGTATGAATCTATCTCGACCACCAACTCTCCCAACTCGATGATCTATACAACTTTACATGTACATGTAGTTGCTGGATTAAACGGTATGGTCGTTGCTGTCACTGTGCTTAATAAGCCCAGTTCTTCGAGTAAATCTCTGCAAGTCCACACTCCACTTTCGATATAGAAAACCGAGTGTGTGTGCTCGCTGGGAAACCGACCAGAGTCGGCAATAGAAAACAGCGTGATCGTCGTGCGCGTCTTTGTGACTGGGACAGACGACTGCAACCTTACCACATGATCCCAAAGGCCACAGTGTGTAATGGCTGCACTAAACAGAAAAGCTACAAAGAGGCGCGGGCGTCAGCACAGGTGATCCTCTTGTGGTTGCAGCCAGGAATGTGCTAAGTGGGCATTCCCCAACTTGCTCCGTTCTGGACAGCCCCGCGTTCATCATGTCGCCGACTTCGCTCGCCAATTTACTCGAACACTTGCACCTGGAGAGCAGCCAGGCCCCGGACGAGCGGTTTGCGTGGCTGCACCGACGCTCGCAGCACTCGCAGCACCCGCTCGTGCAGTTCGACTTCTCCGAGACGCACTGCACGCTGCACATTGTGCCCAAGCGGCTGCGCAGGAGAGCGGATCGCCGTCGCAAGTCGATCACCCACGAGAAGCCAGCGACGACTGGCAGTAGCGGCACTAGTGGCAGCAGCTCGGAAGAAGGAGACAAGCCGGGGAACCCGGTCTTCATGAGGCTCAAGTGGGAGGAAGTGCTTGGCGCCCACCTGCAGACGGCGTGCGGCCAACCGCTTTGTCGACGGTCGATTGTGCCACGCCGAGTGTACTTGCTCGCGCTCTACGCGTGCCCTCCCGAGGGGCTGCTGATCGATGAGAGGCAGCAGCGTAACCACCACCACCTCCACAAGGATAATCTGCCTACGAAGCGTAGTCTGCGGGAATGGACTTTCCGGTTCTACGGCGACGAGATCGACCGAGTCACTCAGTTGCATCACGCTCTGAACAGGTATGCCGATCCTCGTTGTGATACTCTTCACGATATCCAGAGCCAAGCACTGCTAAAGATCGATGAGGCCATCTCAGGATCGCTTCGGAAGTTCCGGGTGCTCATTGACCCTAACGAAGGGTCCGGCTGGGGTCTGCACAAGTACGAGCAGTTTGTGGCACCAATGTTTCGCGTTGCCAATATCGAAACGACAGTGGAAATCACAGCCGACGCAGGGCGGGTTCGCGAGATTGCCAAACAGCTTCCACTGGGTCACTTCGAGTGTGTCGCTCTCGCTGGTGGAGACAGCTTCACGCATGCATGTAAGTCAATGAGTTTCGTGTGCCCCATAGAGGTTTCTACTTTTGTTAATGTTGTTCCTTGCGTTGTGCAGTCATCCAAGGATTGATGGCAAGGTCAGACTGGAAGCAGGCTATCCGACAGCCTCTGGGTATTTTACCCATCGATAGCGGATCATCGAACGGACTAGCAGCCTCCGTTTCTCATCACAGCCACGAACATTTGAGCGTCGTGAATGCAGCTTTCGCGCTTGTCAAGGGCCGACCGACCGACCTCGATATCACTTCAGTAAACAACGGGACCGAGACGCGTTATTCGTTCCTCAAACTCGAGTGGGCTCTGTCGAAAGAAGATCCATCCGTTGTGCCAACTCACACCACCGGAATCCTTGGAGATCTACGCCACTCAATGTCGATGAGACGGCAGATTGCTCGGACACCTGCGTTCTCTGGTAGAATCTGGTACCTGCGCCAAGACGCCGATGCACATCAGCCTTCTAGATACTTCCAGGAGCATGCCGATGAAGACGAACAAGCTCCTTCTCAGGATTTATTCTCCACTGATCTCGGTCGTGGGAAATGGATGGAGCTACAGGGCCCATTCCGGAGTGCGTGGGTCACCAATACGAGCCACGCGACCCCTTCTGCGTTTGTTGCCCCCGGCGCACAGCTCGATGATGGTTATACCTACATCACTGTCATCGACGGCACCCACCCGCGCAGCGAAGTGTGGCGGATGCTGTTCTCACTGGAGACTGGGCGGCATCTCAAGCGACCAGCAGTACAGCAGATCGGAACGAGAGCACTCAAGCTGCAGCCCGCGCGTGCTACCGACCGCTTGTGTGTTGACGGACACCCAATGTCCGGGCCATCTCTAGTTGCGCAGGTGCATCGTGGTCTGGCACGAATTGTGGCGTTACCTCGCCAACGACAAAGGGGAGTCACGTATGCCGGGTGAACTTCACACGATTCAGCGATGGATGGTTTTCATGGACGACGTAAGACTTGGACGGCTTAGAATTTCTTGATCAACAGCAACACCTTGCACATTCAAAACTGTTCATTTGTAGATCATTACTTCAGAGCTAGCACTTGCGAGTTTGTGAAACAGAGTAAAACTTAAGCACCAGAAGCCGATCGTCGTCAACGCTGTCACCCGACGGAGGCGTAAAGTTCACGCGAGTCACGTTGGTAGGGACATTCACCATTGACGTCGAATAGTACTCGCCGTCACGAGAAGAGAACCAGCTTGCAGCTCTCGATCGCTCCGACGCGTTGCCGACTTTGAGGCTAAACGAGTCGCCGTGGCCTATGTCGTGTCTTCGATGCGAGCACAGAAGTGAACCTCGTGCTGTCAAACGCGTTGACGGCAATGTCGGTGTATCCACTGGGACTCTAGAGAGGTGACGGGACGAGCGATCCTGCCAGCGGACGCCAAGGCAAAGGCTACGAGCCGATCATCATCTTCCATCCAACCAAAAGCTTTGATGGACAACCTGGTGCTGCAGACTTTAATGACGCGAGACAGCGAGGGCTCGTCAACAACAAGCCGCTATGTAGATCTGGCCAGGTCCTTCAGCACTAAACCTTGAATAGTCTAACAAGGCATTTTTCGTCTCAATTTTGCTTTGCATGTCCAATCAACACTTTCTTGGGGGTTTTAAAATTGAGAAACTTCGATGTACATGTACAAAACGGACAAGGTTCTCGGAAACGACGAGCAAATGAACGGGTAATATGGAGGAGGGCATTCACCACCACCAGCCCATTGTGGACATCTGCTGGCAGAATTGCAGCTGTGTGGCTATTGTGGCACCCACAGCATCGCCAGCGACCAGAATTGACGCAGCCAGCAAACGCAGCCGTGAACTCTGACGTCAGCATACATGGTGGTAAACTCGGAAGACGCCAGCTATAGAAAGCATACAAAAAGGCAACTTGCGGACATGAACGTAGCCATCTGAACCGCCACCCCTCGAATCGCCGCGTCGCCTCGCGTTGCGATCTTCCTGGGCGCAAACCCCCCGCTTTTCCTAGCCATTCTGCAGTCGGAGCTCCAAGCCGCACAAGTCTCCAGCACCCGCCCTCCACCATGGCCGAAGACGCCGTCGCCGCGCCCGCCGTGTCGCCCAACAAGCTGGCGCAGAAGCTCTCGTCGGCGCAGCTCACGGACGCCAAGATCACGGGCTTCCCGCAGTTCACGCCAG
>JAHWLE010000092.1:0-40825 GCA_024679135.1 Phytophthora foliorum
GGGGATTTCAAAATGGATGACAGCCACTGCTTCGGTAAATAACGTTATTTTTGATGAATCGGACGCAGGCGTCTTTTCGAGGCTCGATCGGAGTGAATGTCACACTTAGAAAAAGTACGCTAGATCGTTTTCCAGACCGGCTCTCTGGTTTGTAAAAACAGTCATTCTCTTTTTGCCAATTTGGTCGATAAGAAATGGACGGCAGCGTCAATGAGGAGATCCTCTTCTCTCTCGCACAGACTTTCTACCCGCTGCCCAGCAACTCCAAGCGTCCATTAATCAGCGAAGAGAGCGGCTCTACATCGGACGAAGCGGCTCAAACGCCCAATGTCAACGCTAAAAAACGCAAAAAACTCAAAGGCCGAACGCCCAGTCATGTAGCAAAGAGGGTCTGCAATTCGTAGTAGTGAAATTATCCTATTTTCGAGCTTCTAGAGCTGATCTAGTGCTGTTCTGATGCTGTGTAGGAGGAAAAGAAGCTTTTACTGAAGGAGCTGGCATTTCTGGAAGTCAAGGCGGCTCAGCTACGTCAAGAGGCAGGGATTCCGGACCCCAAGGAGGTGGTAACTACACAGCGACAGGTTGAGACGAACCGACAATTGAGAGAGACAATCGCACTCCAACAAAACGCTGTGGCTGCTGCACAGTCGGCGTTCGCAGAGTTTTCGGTGAGTTGGTGCAGTGGAGGTGGTTTTCTGGTTGTTAATGGTGAGGCGTCCATGATTCAGACACTGCGAGGACACAACCCGCTGAAAAGCTACATCCACTTGGGTACGGATATGGATGCGCGACGATCGGAGGTATGCGCACTCAAGCACGAGCACTTGCAGCGGGCGAAGGAGTTTCTGAAGCAGAGGATGCAGCTGGTGACGAACCCGAACCGACCTTTTCATGAGGAGTCAGGGCACTTGACAGATGAGGGACATTATATCGCGACGAAGTTGGATGTGCACCAATTTGAGGGCGTACAGAGTGTCAAGCAAGTCTTTGATGCACTGCAGTTCTACTTTTTGAATTTGGAGATCACGACGACGGAGTTGGGAGCAGATCTGACGGTGCGGGAAGACTCGAACGACCTGGAAGCTTGTATCCTCAAGAACCCGATGCTGCACCATCGCCTAGTGACAATGCTCTCGAACGGGCCATTGGTCGAGAAAAACGCGATCAAGTTTTTCCAGTATTTTGACGACAATGGAGAAGACGAAGCCCCTTACGGTATTATGGCCGCTGCTCCTGTTGACCAGGACGACTTGTACCCGTACAACTCAGCAGAGCGTCTTCGTAAGGATGTATCAGCAGCAATGAAGCTGTCGTCGTTCATACGCAAGAAACAAAGTCCTGGAGAAACAGGTGAAGATGAGATAGTGGTGGTGTTGACGAGATGGTTCAGGATCAAGTTGCACCACTCGGAACTGAAATTCCCGCCGCATGTGCTGCAGGAGGTTCAACGCAGCGTCACACTCTTCACAGATCACATGGTTCACAGCATGAATCAGTCGCTGTATGGTGCTCCATGAATGAAAGAGCTCATCAAAACTGCTTGCATATTCGTGTCGTTAACTGAATATCTGCAATATATCTACATCATACTTGATCGCGACGATCCTAACGGGACTCATATATGACTCGGTGCATGCTCTGAACCATCGTGTCTGAAAAGCAAGCCAATCCTTGGCGGACCTCCTGAAGGACATGTGGAGGTATATCCATCTCTGTGTGATGCAGTTTCACCCTGAAAAAGCGTGTAAGTACCACAACTCGCTCAAACTCGTCGTCTTCATCTTCCTCATCAGGGTCTCGCACGTACGGAAACCCGCTGTCTCCATACAGAGGGTGTCGAGTACGCGTTTTCTTCCTCTGGTTTGGCGGCCTCTTGCAAAAATGTTCGGTGAACTTCATCGCTGCGTTAATATCCATTCTGACGCGCTCTCCAGGAACGTAAGGGTACATATCGTCCACATTCACCGAGTCCGTAGCCACTAGCGCGTACGGCGCAAGTCCTTCACCATCGTCATCAACGTCGGGCTCGACGAGCTTGAAGAACTTTACGATGTTCTTTTCGACCTTTACGCCGTGAGACATCGTACTCACTAGTCGGTGGTTTGAGAACGAGTTACTAGCCGTGCTATCATCGTCTTCACGCACCGTGATGTCTCCCAACATTTCCGAAATGCTGATCTCCATATTGCGAAAGAAAAACTGCAGCGCCTCAAAAACCTGCCGCACCGACCGCACGCCATGGAACGGCGTGTTATCCAGCTTCTCTGCACAAAAGTGACCTCCCTCCGTCTCAAACTTGCTTTCTTGACACCACGGCGTCATGCGAGGGAGACACTTGGACCTCTCGGTAATAAACGCATCAGCCTGTTGCAGCTTCGCCTCCTTCATATTCACCAACGCCGCTCGTCTTTGCTTGAGGTCCGTCGTCAGGTGGATAAAAGTCTCGATCGGACTCTCTGAGCACTTCATCAAGTACTCGGCCGCCATGATCGAGTGTGCGTTCCTCAGCAGCATGTCCTGCTTCCTGGACTCGGCTCTTAGCCTGACATTGTCCTGCACTCTCGTTAGCAGCTGCTCCTTTTCAAAAAAGAAGGAGTCCGGGATGCCGCTCGCGCGTCGTAGCTGCAGCACCTGCTGATTCAGCTCCACCAGCTCCGCCTCCAGCATGGCCTTCTTCTCTTTGCGTACAATGTACGTCGGTTTCTTGTCTCTTCTTTTGCGTTTTGGCTGGTCGTCCCCCTCGTCCTGCGCCGCTCTAGATCCTGTCTTAGTGTCCTCCTTACCATCGTCCTGCGGTCCCAGTCTCTTCCTGCCTCGTCCTGCATCCTGCGCAGGATCCTCCACCGAGGCAGGAGGGGTCTGATCCTCCGACGTGCTGCCGTACTCCTCTCCAGGTCGCAGGATGTGTGCCACACGTCCTGCGACCTCTCTGACCTGCAGACGTCCTGATTGGTTGCGTTGGATGAGTGACAGCAGGTTGTCCGCAGCTGCAGCCGCGTCCTGCGTCGCCCTGGGCGAAATTTGAGTCCGCAGGACGCCGCGTTCGTGCTGAGGGAACGCAGGACGCAAAAAGGCCGACGCGGCGGCGAATTGCGGCCGTCCTGAGGCGCCCAGAGGCCGCGAAATGTCGGCGCTGAAGTCGCGCGCGTCTCGGCTGTTGTCGTAGAGGGGCGAGGAGGTGTTAGGGGACGCGCCAGGGTGCGTCGGGCGTGGCTCGTAGAGGCCCATGGAGGTCGATTACGCTCTGTGCTGCTTGATTGCGACTGAGCGTTGTGCACAAACGGAAATAGTCCGTTTTGTAACTTTTTGGCTAGCCTGTTTTTGCGTGAGCCATGACCTGTTTTCCAGCATTATGGGTACACTGTACAGTTGTTGCCCTTTGCGATTGCCTCCATACTGATGGCATTCGGGATCCTGCAGCATTGGTTGCTGTATGGCGCTTCAGTTGCTTTGCCGTACAGCTCATTTGACTACAGGAAGAGCTTGCTTGGACAGGGTTTTTTGATCTTATGACACACCTTTGGTGGCTTTTTCCCGGCATATTTAGATGAGATTATGGGCGTCTCTCTTGGACTATGGGCTGTGAGGTACTCGTGGGCCGCTGTAGCCTTGCTATTAATACGTGTCGTTTGAAGGCTCCACTATAATACTGACCATGAATGTGAGTCACAACAGTAATATAAAATTTTGCCAATGTGCCAAATGTGCATAATCAAATAGGTCGTGTCGATTACTGCAAATTGCGGGGGAAAAGCCGCCCATAATCGTACTCTACTGTTCTGACCGGCTCTATTACTCTTTGTGGTTATCCAAACAGAGCTGATACCCTCTTCGTGTTCAATTGTCCATGAGCCTGATATGTACCGACAGTGAAAGTACTTCGACGAAGTAGTTCTCTGGGTGCTCGCTCTGATAAGCCTCGCACTCACAAAGTCAGTAATTTAGAGGTGCGTGTCAGCTCTGTAACGTGTGTTGTTTACTAGTACTGTGTTCACGTTCGCTTTTAGCGCCAGGGGATTTGTACAGTGTACCCACAATACCGCCCGCTAGTGAGTCTGCCTCAACGACAGCGTTCGCTGCATAGCCCGCACCAATTCTTCTCCCCAACGCCCGATCTCATGGCGAGTATCCTCGAGGCAGTCGTAGGACACTTCGAGAGCCGAGTGGTGGAGCTTGATCAGAGACCAGAGAGTGACTTTGACCACCAATTCAGTATCCTCGCTGGCCCGATGGATGTGACGGTGTTCGTCTCTCGGAAGACGCGTGAGGAGTAGCGCTGCAGTGACGTCCTTCCGCATGCGCTCCTGCGTTCTATAGGGATAGAGCTCGTCCTCGTCCACGAAGTCTGCCATAATGATGCCGTACTCGGTCGTCGCTGTGCCATTAGGGCCACCTGCAGTGGTCGCCTCGTGAAACTCGTTGAACTGCAGCGAGTTGGTCTCGAGAGGTGGCGCCTGAGGTGCCGATCCAGTCGAAGTCACTAGTCTCAGCTGCGTGACATTGTCGTCGCCATTATCATCATCCTCTCGAATCGTGATATTGCCCAAAACCTCCGACATGCTCATTTCAACGTTCGCGATCTGGAAAAGCGCCGCGTCAAACACCGCACGCACATTGGCAGCTCCACGGAAATGAGCGACTGCGAATCGCACCGCACAGTAATCCCCTCTCGACGTCTCAAACCGTTCCTCTTCACAGTACTGCCTCCCGGGCTCCAGTCCTCGACTACGACGAAGTAGAAACTCATGCGTGGTCTGCAGTTTAGCCTGTTTCATCGCCACCAGCTCGCGATGGCGCTGCACGCGGTCCAACCCCAGCTTTACACACGAGTTGATGGGACTAATATCATGCTGATGCTGTACATACCCCGAAATCAAGCCTTGCACGTCCGCCAGCGTCGACTGTCTCGACTGCACTGCATCCCGCAGAATCGTGTTCATCACCGGGGCCTGCGTGTGCTTCTTGACGTGCAGTGCGTTCGACACAATGGCCTGCGACTTGAGACTCTCCAGTTGGCACTGCAGCTGGTCGATCTCACTCAGAAGCTCCATCTTCTGCTCCTTGCGGAGGGTGTGGGTGGGTTTGCGTTCCTTGCGGTGCGGCTTCACGTGCTTAGTCTTGGGCTGTGTTTTCTGTCGCTTTGAAGCTGTTTTGGCGTCGTCGGCGCTGCTTTCGTCTCCGCTTGTGCTCGTGGCACTGTGCAGCTGCTTGATCTCGGTCGTAGAGGGCGTCACGGGGCTCTGCAGCGCCGGAGACGCCATCGGAGACGCCATCCGCGCGTTCATGTCGGTCCAGGGCACGGAATTCATCGGATTCGCGTCGAAATTGCTGGTGGGGAGAGGCCGTCGACGCGGCAACGCTGTCGGTCGCGTCGAATTGAGCCGCGGGCTGCTGGTACGCGAAGGGAAGCTGCGGCCCATTCCGGAGGCGTAGAAAGGTGAATGCATTTTGAGCGTCTCGCACTTAGCCGTGTGACGCGCTGATCGCTGCGACGGAGTTGGGCGTTCAATGCATGGAAGGGGCGACGTCAATCAAGGGCTCCGAGAGTCTCAGGATCGAGACAGCCCAACGTCAACGTCGAAACTGGCCGCCGCTGCTTCAGTCGTGCATGTGCAGGGTGGATCCAGACTTGCAAATGGTATTGCTCTCTAACCAACACCAGAACGCGATTGCAAAGAATTGGCCTCTTGCCGTTCAAGTGCGTGTCCCAATAATCTGCCGATCCCGCGCCAAGGCATGTCAAAAGGAGACTGGACCGCCATCTCTTCTCGAGTCCATTTACCGGTAGTTGCCTCGACTTCCTCTGATCAGCATCACTTTCCGGTCCGCGTAAACGCCCACAGCCGCCTGCCAGTTTACGGTGAGAGCGGTCATCCCTCTCTCTAGTCATACAGCCATCAACGTATCCCTCGTTAAAGGCAGCAAACACTCTTTGTCATCTATTCTGCACATTTATTATGTCCACCACCTCAACCTAATCCCTTCCTCGCCATACCAACACAGAGGCTCAGCGTCATCATTCAGTCTTCCCCCACCAATTGAGTCACATGAGTCGCCAGTCGACTACCTAAAACTGAAGTTCTCTCACTCAATGGATCCGCGCTTCGCAATCCCCCACCAAGCCGCCAAGCCTCCGCAGGACGCGATCATGGTCGTGGCCAACCGCCAGCTGCAGGTCTGGAGCGGGAGCAACTGCTGGCCGCCGCATCTCCAGGACCCGCAGCGTCACGGCGCCGCCGCCACGTTGATGGGGCTCACTGGCAATTCTGCAGAGGCTCTGGAGAATGCGTCCACTTCCGCTTCGGCCTCGACGTCGCCAGAGAAGAAGAAGAAGCGCGTTTTCAAGAAGCGCAAGGCGACGCACACGGTGCGGAAGGAGCAGAAGGCGGCGCTCGCCAAGGAGATCGAGCAGCTGCAGGCCCAACTGGACGAGATCAAGTTCCAGGCGCTGGTGCAGCAGGGACAAGCGTCCAAGTCGTACCATGACCGAGTCGTGGAGAACGCGGTGCTGAGAGAGTCCATACAGGACCAGCACCTGGTGGTGGCTCAGGTGCGCGCGCTGCTGTCGGGCCACACGCAGCACCACATGAGCGGCGTGCGCCCCATGGAGACCAAGATCCGGCTGAGTGCCGATCGAGCGGAGCGGAGGCGAGTGCTGCACGCGCTGCGAGGAACGAAATTGCTAGAAGCCAAGCGGTTTTTGCGGGCGCGCAGCAATGGGATCAACCCGACCACACCGTACTTCCAGGAGGAGAGATACGAAACAGCAGAGGGAGACTATTGCATTGCCCGGTTCGAGATATCGCCGTTGCGCGGGGTGAACGGAGGCGTGCGAGCTGTGTATGATGCAGTTCTGCAGGCCGCGTTCAATGCAGAG
Organism: Phytophthora foliorum; assembly: GCA_024679135.1. Lineage (NCBI taxonomy): Eukaryota > Oomycota > Peronosporomycetes > Peronosporales > Peronosporaceae > Phytophthora > Phytophthora foliorum. Next base: position 6,878 of record JAHWLE010000092.1, read on the forward strand.
ATCATCATCTCCGAGACGTCGGGAAACATCACCGTGCGTGAAGACGACGACCTAAATGACGACAGCGTCTCGCAGATGCGGTTGGTGTCCCAGACAACCCGAGGTGTGCTTCTGGAGAACAACCTCGTGCACTTTGCCGAGTATTCCTACGGCGAGAGCGAAAAGACCGGCAAAGGCTGCTACGCAGTCACGACGACGGACTTCGTCGACGAAGACGATCTCTATCCGTACAGACCGCTGGAGCGTGTAAGGCGCGACGCCACGGCTGCCATGCTGATAACGTCGTACGTGGAGCCGACAGCGAAGGGCGAGAGCGAGTTGGTCGTGACGGTCACGCGCTGGTCCTGCGCTCGAATTTGCCACAGCGATCTCAACGTTTCTCACGAGGCGCTGCTAGATATCCGACAGAACGCCATTCTCTCTCAGGGCACCTTCCTCAACTGCGTACGTGAGACGTTAGGCCTCCCAGTGACCACCACGTAAATCAATGTTGTAGTTGCAGTAATGGTGTGCGAGGAATCATTTTTCATGATTGCGCGGTAGTACCACGCACTTTTCAATCAAAAAGGCATAACCTTCTCAAACGTATCTTCTGTAATTGTTATTTAGAGCCAAAATCACCTTGAATATATCATGTACCTGTACGATATAATATACATACATAGTAAATGACTCGTATCCAACAAGGCGGTGCAGGCCGTGCATTCCAGCTTCAGCTTGCTCGTGCTCAAGTGACAATTGCAAGGCTGCAATACTCTCCAGTATGGCTACATCTCTGCACACTCCACAAAGCAGTACCAGCATCCTGGACCTCATGATCGCAGTGCAGTCCGACCTGACCTCGCACATTCGTGGTCCGATCTCCTCTCGAACTCGTTCGGGAGATGTAACTCGCTGTCCTGCAGGATCTCCACAGCAATCGGATGCCAGTGACGCTCAAGATCCAGTGCAGAAGAAACGGGCAAACAAGAAACGGAAAGCGACGCACACGCTGCGCAAGGAGGAGAAGCAGGCGCTGGAGGTGGAGATCCAGGCTCTCGAGGCCAAACTCGACGCTTTCAAGCTGCAGACGCTGGTGCAACGAGATGATACAGACTCGACACTTAGCAGGAAGATCGCGCGCAATGCCGTCCTGAGAGATGTGGTGCAGAAGCAGCATGTGGTGCTGGCCCACACGCAGGGAATGCTTGTGGGCTGTGCTCAGCGTCACTCGTGCGATGTGCGTCCGACAGAGATGTACATTCACCTGACAGCAGACCGGAGTGAGAGGCACGAGATGCTGAAGTCATTACGAGGACAGAAGCTTTTCTATGCGAGGAGATTCATCCAGCAACGCAGTCTGGGCATGCACCCGACGGCTGAATATCTTCATGAAGAGAGATACGAGACACCGGAGGGGGATTATTGCAACGTACGCTTTGACAGAGTACCTCTGCGCGGTGTGAGAGGAGGTATTCGTGCTGTCCTTGACGCCTTGAAGCAGGCTGCGTTCAACGCCGAGATCATTATTTCGGAGACCTCCGGCAATCTAACGATTCGAGAAGACGACGACCTGACTGAGGAGGACTGTTCCCAGTTGCGCTTGGTGACCCAGACAAACCGAGGCGTTCTCGTGGAAAACAACCTCGTCCATTTTACAGACTTCTCTTGTGCTGGTGGAAGTGATAGCTACGCCGTCACTACAACCGACTTTGTGGATGAAGATGAGCTTTTACCCTATCTACCTGGTGAGCGTGTTCGGCGCGACGCCACTACAGCGATTTTGGTGACATCACATGTGGACACACAAGTGAAAAGCGAGCCTGAAGTGGATGGCTGTAGTGGGCACACGTCGTCCGAGGAAGATGGAGACGCTGTCATCGTGGTCACACGTTGGGCATTTACAAGAATCTGTCGTACGGAGCTGAATGTGCCGCCTCAAGTGCTCCGCGAGATGCGCGATTCGTCTGGTCGAGTCTCCGAGACAATGCTAAACTGTGTCCGCGAAACGATAGGGTTGACTAAGTAGTCGTAGTTCTGATCATACCTAGCCAGCAGTAAAGTGAATAAAGTATTACTAGTATCCGGATTGGTAAGCAGATATGTTGCTAGATCGTTGCCTCAGCCCCAATCCACGCAACAGCGTAAGTGTGTTCTTGTGATTACGCCGTGTGCTTTCGTGCTTTGACGCTCCGGAGGTTTAACGAATGACGCCATTCTCCCTTTTGCAGTTTCCAACAGATTGGGTTTCAGAGTGAAAAAACTGGTCCCTCGATGGTCACACCGCTTTATTCTTCAGCATCAAATGCTACCGTTGCTGCTCTACTAGGCCACGGTTGGGCTCTCTCAAACGTATCAGATAACTCGGAGACAGACGACTCAACACCGTCTTTGAAGTATTCATGCGACTTTCAAGCGCTTCTTACCGCCGTAACACAAAAGGAGCTGACTGTGGACTACCAGTCGGACGAAGTCGATACACCTGCGCCCACGAAGAAGCGCGTGTACAAGAAGCGTAAGTCCACCCACACCGTCCGAAAAGAAGAGCGTCTAGCTCTTGAAAAACAATTGGAGGCTCTGAAGACTAAGCTCGACGCTCTCAAGCTTCGAGCTCTGATCCAAAGTGGTGAGGAGTCTGCCTCTCTACACAAGAAAATGGCGCAGAATTCCGGCCTCCAAGACATTATCCAGGAACATCATCTCGTAGTGGCAAATACACAGGCGATGCTGATGGGCTGCACGCAATCTCATTCAAACCATGTACGCCCGACGGAAACGTATATTCACCTCTCAGCAAATCCAATTGAGCGGAGAGAGACACTCGGCGCATTGAAAGAGTTGAAACTCGAGTGCGCGAAGCAGTTTATTGAGCAGCGAAGTGCCGGTCTTCACCCCACCGCGGACTACTTCAATGAGGAGCGATACGAGACACCAGAGGGCGATTTCTGCAACGTACGCTTTGATCGAACATCTCTAGGTAGAGTCACAAGGGGAGTGCATGCCGTGTTCGGAGCTCTGAAGCGCGCTGTCTTCAACGCTGAAATCCTTCTTTCCGAGGCGTCCGGCAATATCACGATCCGCGAAGATGACGACATGGACGAGATTTACAATTTCTCCCAAATGAAGCTCGTGGCCGAGACGACGCAGGGATTGCTCGTCGAAAACAATCTCGTGCACTTCTCCGACTACGTTCAAGGTGACGACGAACTGCAGAGCTACGCTATCGCCACGGCTGACTTCGTAGACGAAGACGACCTCTTTCCCTACCGTTCGGACGAGCGTATCCGACGCGACGCAACGTCCGTGGTATTGGTCACCTCTTGCGTCGACACTTCATCCGAAAATGAACCAAAATCCGAACTGATTGTCGTTATGACTCGCTGGACGTTCACTCGGATCTGCGGCACGAAACTCGACATCCCCACACAAGTTCTTCGAGAAATGCGTGATCGATCAGGTCACGTCTCGGAAACGATCCTCAACTGCGTCCGAGAAACTCTAAACCTCGACAAATAGACAAAACTCCGGTCCCACTTCAACCTCATCTCCTCTCTCATTGGTCACAATTCCATCCAATCCCGTGTGGGCAGCATTTGACAAAGTGGTCGTCAGTCCCATTATGGTGTCCATTGGTGCGCACTTCCTGGCGCCGCGCTCCGCGGCCACGCGCTCCTTCTCGAGCCGCTTTCAGCGGCAAGACAGCGCTGAGGACGACTCGGAAGCCTACGGCGCAGACCGCCACGCCGCCGCGGCGCTGAGAGGCTTCGCAGTTCGCGCAAACGACGAAAAAGACGGTCTCGCCACGTCAGAGGCCTGCGCGACCGCGAATCCCGCGAAAAAGAAGCGTATTTACAAGAAACGAAAGGCCACGCACACGGTCCGCAAGGAGGAGAAGCAGGCGCTGCAATCGGAGATTAAAAAACTGCAAAAACAGCTCGAACTGCTCAAATTTAAGACTTTGGTGGAGAATGGGGACGAACCCCACTCTGACCAGAAGAAACTGGCCAAAGGTGCAGTTTTAAGGGAAGCAGTGCAAGAACAGCACTTGGTGCTAGCGAGAGCTCAGGCCATGCTGGCGGGCCAGTCCCAGCAGAGTTTGTACAGGCTGCATCCGACCGAGACCACGATCCGACTTGGACCGGATCGGGACGAGAGGATGAGGACGCTCAACGCCCTGAGAGGCCCCAAGCTGCAGGAAGCCAGAAGGTTCTTGCTGGAGAGAACGAGAGGCCTGAGCCCCACGGCGCCGTACTTTCAGGAGGAACGGTACGATACGATGGACGGAGATTACTGCATTGCGAGGTTCGATGTGACCCCGTTTCGAGGGGCGAAAGGAGGAGTGCAGGAGGTCTTTACGGCGTTACAACAAGCGATTTTCAATGCCGAGATCATTATTTCTGAGTCGTCCGGGAACATTACAATTCGAGAGGATGACGAAATTGGCGACGAGAATTTATCGCAGATGCGTTTTGTGTCCCAGACGCCGCACGGCGTGCAGCTTGAGACGAACCTCGTGATGTTCTCAGATTCCGCACAATTTCAGGAACACGATACGTGTCTAGCGGAAAACGGGCGCTATGCGATCATGGCGTCCGATTTCGTGGACGAAGATACGCGGTTTCCGTACAGACCCCACGACCGTATTAGGCGCGATTCTACGACGCTCACGATGGTGACATCGTATCGAGAGAATATGGCTGCGAGTGGCATCAAGAGCGAGGGTGAAGGAGAGCCTGTGGTGGTCGTTACTCGATGGGCGCTAAACATTGTGCGGCGTCCTGTCGTGACTATTTCTAGTCAGGTATGGGATGAACTCCGAAATTCTCATATTCGGTGGGGCGACTTAATGTTTAATTGCGTGCGGCAGGCGCTTGGGCTACCGGTGGCTCAATAAATATTATGCAAATATAATGCTCAAACGATACTCGATAGGAAGTATTTCGAAGTACCGGTATCATGTTGCGGGGTCCATGAATCAATTTCTGTTCGCATTCTGGGATGCGAAAAACATGGAGATGAATTTCAACGAAACTTTCATGGTGACGTTGCTGACTATCCTACCAATTTCCGCAAGAAATTATGATCGATGGAAACCCACTGTTACTTGATAGTGCAGCTCAAAATGAGCGCAAGACACTTCATTCGAATGTGTGCCGAAATCGTGATTCGTACAGTGGTTGATTCGTATTGTTTTGCTTGACGTCGTCAAACAACTTTTGACCCTTTGGTGAAATCGAAACTCGAACATAATGTTATTCACAATCACACCGAGACTTACGCACGACGAACAGCGTACTCGGCAGATTATGACGCCGCTGCCTCATTTAGTTGCCAGGACCACGGGCCTCGATCTCCCAGACGTGCTCGACGCGGTTACCACGGAAGGCCACGAGATGGTCGTACATGTTTGTGGTTGGGTCACAGTGGCCCGGGACAAGCAACAACTTGCTGCCAAGAGCAGGAAGATCCACCTTCTTGGTATCAACACTACTCTGCTGCGGTTTGAGGATACCATGTTCATCGCCGCCACCATGGTATTCCAGTTTTGTCGCCAGTTTCTCACCATTCACCAGCGAGTGCACAAGCGGCGATCCCGAATCCAGCGAAACCGCCTTCGTACCAGCATCCACCACTGCACGAGGCACCGCTGCGGTGACATTCTTGCTCATCACCGTCGCCAGCACATACAAACTCTGCTCCCAGTCTTTCACAAATTCTCCATCCTCTCCAAGGTTCCGTGCATAGTCCGCATCATTGAACAAATAGGAACCTGGCTGCACCTCTGTGAAAACGCCACTTGCGGCTTCCAGCAAATACGTCCCCGTGCCTCCTCCCGTGACCACATGACACTTGAAACCCTTTTCCCGCAGTGCATCCCGCACACTCTTCGCCTTGTTCACAACGGCCGCAATCACTTTTTTCTTCTCGTCGAAATTGCGAATATGCTGCGCCGCCCCGTGATACGCTTGAATGCCGACCATCTCCAACCCAGGAGCGCACGATTCAATTTCCGTAGCCAACTCCACCACTTCTTCAATTGTATCGACGCCGCATCGGTCCTGACCCACGTTCACCTCCACCAAAGCTTGAAACTTGACATTCTGCGCTACTGCGACTTTTGCGGCTTGTTGCACCATCTCGACGCTGTCGAAAACCAACGTCACGTTTGCACCGCCTTTGGCCAGCACGGCCATGCGCTCGTACCGTTCTGACCCATAAACTTGATTGCTCAATAACAGATCTCGGATCCCGCCGGCGAACATGGCTTCAGCCTCTCCCACTTTTTGGCAGCAGAGTCCCACGGCCTGAGACAAGTGCAGCTGCAGCTGTCCCACGGCAGAGGACTTGTGCGCCTTTGCATGGGGACGGATGGCGACATTGGAGGACGCTTGAAGGGACGCGGGCAGCCGCTTGAGGTTGAGTTCCAAGGCGTCCAGATCCACGAGCAGACAGGGCGTCTCCAGCGACGAAATGAGGTCCCCAGCGCGTCCAGGAGGACGACGAGCGACGCGTGAGGGTTTAAAACGCGAGAGACGGCGGATCGAGAGCGCGCCGATGGCCGTGGCGGCGGCCGCAGCCGCTAGAGGCAGCGACGAGGAGCGCCACATATTCTGCAACTCAAAATTTGGGATCTTTTAATTTTGTGTGTGCTACACATTGGACAGATTCAAGGAAAACAAATAACCCAACATTTTCGGTGAGGGACACGGTGGGGTTAACCCAATCCAAAAACTATAGAGCAGACAATTTGAAGAGCAACTAAATTCTATACTACGTCGCCACCGATCCTTTTGTAAGCCGACGGACCAACTTTGGTATATGTACTGTACATGTAATCCAAGCCCCTGCTGTCCAAGGTCGAGGAACCATGCGATCAAACATCTTTGATCTTACTGTTGCTGTCACCCTTGTTACAAACAGCAAAGAATCCATGATCGCCGAAGACACTCACCACGATGACTGCCGTGAACTCCATCTACGTAGCAACCGATTCCGATTCCTCAGAATTCACGAAAGTGAGGACGATCGGGAGAATGAATTAGAGGACGAAGCGAGAACGCTGCCGAAACTTGACGAGACGTTGACTGAAAAGGCCGCAAAAGCTCCGGGTTGGACGACGAAATGGTAGCTCTGTATGACTAAGTATCAGCTCGCAAAAGATCTGGATTACCAGTTCTGGCTCCAGTATCGGCATTTTCGGATCAACCACTAAAAGGAGAGCGACTGCCTTCCTCACGAATTCCGGCTTCACAGTACTTCTTAGTTTGGTAAATTCAAAGCAGTTGGTTGAGTGATTTGAAAATTTATCCGTTGCTGGTCTTGTTGAGTTGTATACGAAGAGACCGGACGACTCAAGCTTGGAGAGAGATCTAATCCATTGGGACGGTGTAAGCCAAGATCAACGGCGACACTACAAGCTTTACTAGTCATTAATTGGAGGCCCCTTTAATGACATGTGTGTCAAAGCGCGATCTTTCGTCAAGAGGTGTTCCATCTCCTTGATGCCCATGTCCTTGGCCATTGTTCCCCGCCTGCTGCTGCGCCATCTGCTCTTCTGCATCGTTGCAATCGCAATTTGCAACGCCAGACTCGACGTCGCAGCTTCCATTGCGCCTCGATCGTACTTCTCCACCGTCCGCACTCCTCAGTCGCCAACCGACCCAGTCATCTCTGACGCTGCCAATGTATCCACTCTTCAGCTGCAATGCCAATCTCTTCATACATGGTACACACAGACTCTCATCTGTTGATGCATTGATTGCGTTGCTGTAGTTTGCATTGACGCAACTTCGAGCGCTATCGGACTCGGGGATCTACACGACGCTGTCTCTGGCCAAGATCCATGCAGCAGCTACGGAGGTGCAGTGCTTTTTTTTTGTATTGTGCGGGTTTTGAGACGGCTGCTGATGAGTTTGCTGGTACTTTTTGTTGAGAAGCTGGGAGATTTCCACTATGTCATCCACCTGCAGGTGGCGTTGGCGTCGCCGTATTTCCGGAGTAAACGGGACGTGGAGGATTTCGAGATGATGGTGCTGGAGAGCAAGCCGCGCGTTGAGGAACGAGCCAAAGGCGGTTTCAATGCCACGCGAAGTATTGCTATTGATGAGTTCCCTGAGATGGATGTGGACGCGATTGAGAGCTTCTGGGTGCAGATGGTGGAGGAAAGACGTCAACGTCGCCGTGAACTCTTTGAGAAGTGGGAGCGTGAAGAAGACGGTGAGAACACACAGCACGTCGAGGATGTAGAGAGGAACCATGTGGGGTCCAAGGAGCAGCCTGTAGAGGCTGCAATCGAGAAGGTGACGAAGACTTTGACTATCGACGAACTACAGGTTATGCCCACGAAACAGCTCCGGCAGCTGCTTGCCACACCCGAGAGTACAGCACCACTCCGAGCCGCCATTTCAGCCATCCTGGACGAACGCCTCACGCTGCTTGAACAGCGCGAAGAATCTCTGCATGCTCAAGACCATCTACAGCAATATCCGCAGCTGAACCTCCATCGTGACGAGCTATGAGCTACTAGCTAGCGGCTTGTTTGACATAAACAGTATAGCGGACGTTTTCAGAAGCTTAAAAATTCAATGAGAATGACACGAGCGAGGCTCATCCTCAGACTAAATGAGATCTACCACGTTCGTATCGTACAAGTCACACAGCGTGCTGAATTTCCACTCCTCTTCTTTCACCGCCACGAAGAACTGCTTGATGCCCTCCAGCATCAGTTCATCGCGCTTCACGAGGACCTTCACAGGCTCGTTCATGAACTTGCGTGCCAAGTCCAGTACCTCTTGTGAGACTACAGAAGCTCGACAGCGGCTGATCTTGATTGCCAGCATTGATTTCGTCCTCGACAGCAGGTAGGTCACTCGAATACAAACGTAATCTGCAGCTGGTAATGAATGTTGGTGCAGGCATGCCAGCTATCGTTTATAACTGCCACTTACGCCCCAGGTGCGAGCTCAAAGGCAGTCGACTGGATATCACGACCTTGTTGTAGTTCTTCGGCTTACATACGCAACCACAACATATACGAAATAATTACTACTGGCGGACTTAACATCGTTTTAATGACATCTTGAAAGCCTCAGTACAGGCCCCGGAAATCGTACTAACTGTCTGGCAGTCTCAAGGTTACTGTACATATTTTGTTGGAAACTGTGGTTGCGGACGGGTTCAATTAGCACGGAGCCCTCAAAGTTAAGAGACACAGTAGCATGTCCGTTGCAGTATATTTGTATGGACGTTGGGATCTGCAGTCAAAATGAATAGCGGGAGGTACTATACAAAGAGAGCTACGAGGAAGCAGGCTTCACTCCATGGAGTTCACTTACGGATCCACTTCCTTTTACAAACATCCTCGCTCGCAAACTGCTTGGCTCGAATTAATAACTGGAAAGCAGTGTTCGTTTTTTAGTGAGGTACATTGGTGTCACTTAGCTATGCCAACGATTCCTATGCCCGTCCTAACAGTCGTCCTTTCGACCAGGAAGCTGTTGGCGGGAGGTTCTACCTTGGTAACCTCCAGAAATGTTGTTCTATCTACTCGATAGATTCTACTCGTTGTTCGAGTGATGGAGCGTCGTCTACTTAGTACGTGTTCGAACTGAGGCTTGAATTGTACTCGCCATCGTACGCATCGTCCGTGCTCAAGAGGCTTTACAGATAGGTCTCCGGTACTGTGAGGTTGAACCCAGGCATTTCACTCACACACGCCTTGTCCATGAGATTCAGGTCCCCGCCGTTGCGCACGTACGACGCCAACACTTTCATGCCGCACGTTTCGCTCGACATGTCATCCATCACAGTCGTCACGACCGTGCCGTGCGGGGCGTAGTCAAAGGCAATAAGCTCCTTGTTCTCACCGTCAAGCACCTTCAGCAGATACTCGGCAAATTTGTGCGGCGTCTGGGGGTCCAACTTTCCGCTGAGAAGAAGGACGCTGGCCTGACTTGGGATTGTCATTGTCTTGTTCCAGTACTGGTCTCGCTTGTACACAATACCGTCAGCGTCGTAGGTGCTGACGCCCAGTTCCTCACATGCTGGAGACGTATCTTTCGTGAAGGCGCAGTACAGCGAGTTCATCGATGGAATGTCCCCGTCAGAAATTCTCGTGCGTTGAAAGCGTGTCTCCAACTCGGACGTGAATGGAGTAGGCGATTCCCACTCCTCGGAGAAAATGATGAGGTAGTAGAGCAAGTAGGATGCAAACGCATCGTCTTGGGTTTTAGAGGAGGCAAAGGCGACGATACTCGAAAAGAATTGGGCCAGCACATCGACGTCCTTCGGTGCACAGCGGTTGAGTCTGTGAACAACCGGTGGGATGAGCGATCGCAGGTAAGCATCCTTTAGCACGGAGCCCAAGGTTAGCCGCAGGGTACTTGATGGGGGATTGACGTTTCCATTAATCGTCACATTGCTCATAAGCGCAGCACAGGTCGAGTGTGGGTCGTTGTCGAACCGCTGGATGAGGTCCTCAAGGGTATTGTTGAGACTCTTGGCCTCAAAATGAATCTTGCACTCACTGTCTTCTTCACAAAGAGCCATGAAAGTATCGCCCACTTGGCCAAAGTCGACGTCCCACTCAGACATGAATGGGGTCTCGTCCGCGGGAGCTCCAGAAACGCTAGCGACTCCGTCTAGGACGTACCCTGTCACTTCAGGAGGAGCGAGATTGATCAGGCGCTCCACCAAAGTGGTGCCGTAGCTCACACCGTACACGGTGCTGTTGGCACCGTTCGAATACGTCGAAATGAACGTTGCGAGATCCGTAGCAGCGGTTGTCACGGAGAACGACGCAAGGTCACCATACTTTTTGTGCAGATCTTCAGCACACGCGGCCACCTCGGATGGATCAATTGCTGTGCCCCAGGGAGATCCCGTCGTCGTGACTTGTGCTGCCACACAATCTAACCGAGTACTGCGCCCCGTGCCGCGATGATCCATCGTATACACATTCACGGCTCCCTCCAGTTTGGAATGCAGCGTTACCATGTCCGATTCCACTACAAACCGTAACGACACACACGTTAACAATCGTCAAGAATCTACCATCGCTCGGTCTTCTAAAATGCCACACCAACTTACTTGCAGTGGAAGAGTAACCAGGGCCACCCTGGAGCAGCCATACATTGGAAGCAGTGCTAGGGTCGCCTACCGTAGCGGGCAAACGCTTGAAGAAAATGTCAACCTTCGGATTCACCGACGCTGGAGTTTCACAGATGCCTGGATAGCACAGCGGGGCGCTGTACACCGCACATTCTGCATCTTCCGTCGAACTTCCCTCGTCAGAGAAAGTGTAGTCGGAGCAAGGGTACCATCCGTTCAAGTCACTCGTCGAGGAAACATTGGACGCAGCGGCTTGTGCGAGCATCATCGCCGGAGCGATAACATGGTAGAGCTTCATGTCGGAGGGCAAAGGCTTCAGAAGTTGGTAGTTGTCGGCAGCCAGGAAAATTGGAAATGGTAGTGCTTGTGTGTTCCCAGTCTTGACTAAGTGAGCTAGGCGCCAGGACACAACAAGACCCCATCACGGAGATGTGGTATCCAAGGCAATGCATTGTTGAACAATCTTGTATAAACACCGCATCAACAATGGTGACCCATGACTAATACATACTACATTTGTATTCTCGTTGTCGATAACAAGCATCTCAGGGCGAAACATATTCGGTTCAAGACTGTCGATGATTCGCGTGAGTAACTAACACCTGCTTGAATCAACTTGTTGGTCCAATTTGTTGGTCGGCACGCGATAGTATGTGTACTAGTACGTGCACGCTCTTTGGCTTCATCGATTATGCGTCGAATAGATTACGGTGCACTGTTATTTCGCAAAGACAACCAGCCGATCATAATCTTCGTGCTGTGCTATCTACAGGCGCAATGCGAGAGTAGAAAACTCGTCTCAGAGCACCTAAACGAGTGCCTTCGGAGCCAGCGCCTCACGGTGCTTCGTTTTTCAGTGGGGTACATTTAAGCTGTTTTGTTTTCGTTTTTCAGTGACACTTAGCTACGCTAACAATTCCTATGCCTGTCCCAGCAGTCGTCCTTACATCGCCAATGTCTAACAACTTTCTAGGTCCACTCTAGCTATCGTCCTTTTGCCGATAGCTAAAAACCCTCGCAGCATGAACAAGCTCTGCATCCTCAAGGCAGCAAGCAGCCTCCGCACCTTAACCTCCACCGTGACGAGCTATGATCTACCGGCTCGCAGCTTTTTGGCATGAACAGTATAGCGGACGTATTCAGAAGCTTAAAATCCAATGGGAACGACACGAGCGAGGCTCATGATCCACCTAAATGAGATCTGCCACGTTCATGGGCATCTCGTCGATCTGCGTGCTATAGTACTGCTCAATGTCGCGGAGAATGCGGATGTCATCGTCCTTGACGAAGTTGATCGCAACACCCTTACGTCCGAAACGGCCAGAACGACCAATACGGTGGATGTACAGCTCGCGGTTGTTGGGAAGATCGTAGCAGATAACCAGCGACACCTGCTGCACGTCCAGACCGCGGCCCCATACGTCTGTGGTAATTAGCACACGCGAACCGCCCGAGCGGAACTCCTGCATGATCGCGTCGCGCTCCTTCTGCGGCATATCCCCGTGCATGGCCGACACCGTGAAGTTGGCTTCGCGCATTTTAGACGTGAGCCAGTCCACTTTCCGCTTCGTATTACAGAAAATCACGGCCTGCGTGATCGTCAGCGTGTCGTACAAGTCACACAGCGTGTCGAACTTCCACTCCTCCTTCTCCACCGCCACGAAGAACTGCTTGATGCCTTCCAGCGTCAGTTCATCACGCTTCACGAGCACCTTCACAGGCTCGTTCATGAACTTGCGCGTCAAGTCCAGAACCTCCTGGGGCATAGTAGCTGACACCAGCAGCACCTGCGTCGACGGCGGCAGGTAGCGGTAGATGTCATAGATCTGTTCCTTGAACCCCTTGTTGAGCATCTCATCGGCCTCGTCAATCACCAGCATCTTGATGTTACGGGTACGCAGATTGCGACGACGGATCATGTCGAATATCCGACCTGGCGTTCCGGACACCACCTGCACGCCAAAGTCCAGACGACGGATGTCTTCACCCACGCTCTTGCCACCGATGCAGGCATGGCACTGCACGTTCATGAAATCTCCCAGAGCCAGAACGACCTTCTGCGTCTGCTCTGCAAGTTCACGAGTGGGGGAGATCACCAGTGCTTGTGTCTCGTTGCTGGAAGTGTCTAAAGACTGGAGGACGGAGATGGAAAACACCGCCGTCTTGCCCGTTCCTGACTGGGACTGGGCGATCAAGTCGCGCCCCTGGATAGCAGGCTTGATAGCACGTTGCTGGATGGCCGAGGGCTTCTCAAAGCCTGTTTAAAGACAACGAAATGAAGGGTAAAACGTTAATAAGCTCTGATAAAATGATACAACTTCTTCAGTCGCTTCTCCTGGCCGCTACAGAGCCATTCCGAGCATGAAACTTCTCAGAGAGATAGAGGAGCGACCTACCGTACGAATAGATACCACGCAGCAGGTCTTCCTTGAGTCCCATGGCCTCGAAAGTGGGGAAGACCGTGATGTCCTTGGACGTGGTGAACTCTACCGACTCTCCGTCATCTTCGTCCACGAGACGCGTGCCTACAGAAGTGAATAGGGTATGGATCGACAGCGCAGAGAGTCAGCTACACACCCGTGGTGGTTTCAGGGCGGGACACTGAGCAGGGACAGAGATACAGGCCTACGTACGTCGCTTCGTATCCTCCCGGGGCATTGTCGCTTTGTAGTCGCGAAAATTGTGTGACGCCCAACCACTCGGTCAGGTCATTATCACGAGGGTAGATAGTGGCATTAAAGTGCACCACACCAACCATGAAAGCAACATATTTGGAGCTGGTTTTTTTTAAAAATTAAAAAAAACATTTTCTGCAAATTGCTGCTTCGGATTTTTGTTTTGTTACGCGCACCTCCACTCCTCGAAGCTCGTAGCCCAGAGCGTCCGACGACGAGACATCAAATTGCCCGCGCTGTTCTTGGGCTCTTGAGTCGGCTGATGAGGTTCTTGGGAAGGGAGGGGCCAAGCCTCGAAGAACCTCATCAACTACTTGGAGGTTTTTCCTACATCCGATGCACGAGTGCATCGGCACCGATGTGAGCGGACGTGAATGACCTTAATCCAAGACTGGAAGAATCTGCGTGATGAGACTGACATAATCTTAAAATGGTTGTCGACCCCACTTGCGGCGCGAGCGGTTGATTATAAAGCTGTATTTCGACTCTGCGCTGGTTCACTTTTTTCATTCAAAGATTTTTTTTTCGGTGCTAAACAAAATACTTGAAGTAAAAAATTGGACTACTTCGAAGTACTAAGTACGAAGAGGTGTGTTAGGTAAGCATGCAAGTAAGTGCCTTGGAGAGAAAGTTTAGGCTGATCCGTTACGATTTCTGGAGTAGCCTGCAGCAATGTCCAAACTTCCAATCGAACACTGTTTTCTTCTCTGCAGCATTTTCTACATGAGCTGCCTTCTCTGTAGCCCGACTCAGTCCAGGGCTTTAATAACACCTGCCGCGACGTTCTTGTCATACCAAGCTGTGTAGGCGGCGACAACTTTGTTCTTTCTCGCCGACCCCCCTTTAATCCTGGCTTGGAGATTGGCCGGCGTTACTCCCATCTTGTACAACTCCATGGCCATGGCCTCGATGTACTTGTCCAGCCGTTTGATCACAGCATTAGCCATACTCTTTGACATTTTTTTGATGCCAGCTTTCATTCTATCCAAGATGCTTGAGATCGAGATCGCCCTTTCTTCCTCGGTGTACGCATCTGTGGCGTCATCATTAGCATGGACTCTCAGACCTCTTTTATCGTCGGCGATATGTTCAGGAGAAAGCGCACGGGCTGTCAACACAGGGGCTTGTATCGATTCCAACTTCGAGGTCTTCGTCGTATCGGCGTTTGCAATCTTGGACGAAGCCGCATCGGTGCTTGCTTGGAGGGTGACCAAAGTCACGAGCAAAACCCACAGCAACAGACGCATGACTGTAGCTGAAGACGTATGAAAAGTTGACGCGAGGTGTTGGTTCGGGAGAGTCGATGGAGAAATGATAAAATGCGGAGTGCCCGCCTCGGCGATATTCTAGTGCAGTAGCCAGTAGCCCCATATAGATTCCAAGAGACACTCTTGCCCACACGGGTAACAGGCACGCAACCCAAAGGAGGAGGGGTGAAATGCACAACGGTGGAGGCGAACTCCTTAGCGAATTGATCATTGCACTCACCAGACTCTTTTGGAAGCAGGAGCGCAGCGTGTCTTTGCGAAGCGAAGTGGAGCAAAGCCCATGCTAGGATGACATCCGTCCTCCTCCTCAAGATACACGGTACCGACCGCGTGAACATTTTCGATTAACAAATCTGATTCCGATTTGTGGACATTACGATAAAATCTGATTCCGACCGCGTGAACATTTTGCTTGAGTGCTGATCCTTTTTTATTTTTTTAAATCTGCTCTATCCGGATAGGAGCAGGCGACAGAACCACAAGCCCTGGACCTTGCATTATTGCGGAGTCGTTACTACAACAGAAGTACAATCAGACGATAACCGGCTGAAAGCAACATATCGGCGATTATGTTGCTAGGTATTTTATCCCCGCTTACCAAATTACTTACCAAGAAATTCTCCCTCAAACTCGAAATTTTGCGAGATCTTTAAAATGGATTAAGTACGACCCCCCCCCCCCCCCCCCCCCTTTTACGGGGAGCGAAGCAGCAGGGATGCCAAGGAAAGGGGCGCGCGATAGCCGTATGCCCACGGAGACTAAGGGGGCGAAGAAGGCGAGCTATACCAAGCCGACGCAGGCGAGCACGGGAACCAAGGACGCGAAGAAGTTGCGCGCCACCACGGCTTCGGAGCAAGTCACGGGTAAGTCACTTCAACAGAGGAACGGACACGTCATGTGCACTAACGCACGTATTATTGTTGTGATTATATTGTTACTGTTTGCTGCAGCGCGACGTGAATCCCTTCGAGCTCATAAGCCGGTTGACTACGTTTCGCGCTGCTCACGGTTTTGTCAAGGACAATGAAACCGATGACGACTACGTACCTGGCAAAGGCCCCGACGATGGACTAGACGACGGCGCTATCGTGGATGCTGCTGATGCTGCGGAGGGTATCGATTCCTGTAAGTTGCTTTGTTATTATGTTGCTTGCTTGTGTTGCTCGTTTGTGTACTTGCTTCGCTAACGAAGCCATGAATGATGGTGCTGCGGTAGTGCATGCCACCGAAGAAAACACCAGTAATGATGCGGCGGCGGATGCCGCTAATGGAAACCCGAATGATGATGATGATGCTGCGGCTGATGCTGCTAATGAAAACCTGAATGATGACGATGCTTGGTGGACGGCGCCAACATTCAGCCCAACGACGGTGTAGACGCTGCTGCTGCTGATGCCGCCGTCGATCGCCGGAGCCACAATGCTGCGGAGGATACCGGTTGTGGTAAGTAGTTCTGTTGTTATTGTGTTGGTTGTTTATGTTGTTTACATATGTTGCTTGTTTGTGTTGCTGACTTATGTTGTTTGCTTATGTGTATAGTGCTGACGAAATGGCCAAGATAAATACACGAGTCGGGCACGGGTAGGCACGATAGCCAACCGTCCAACTTCCTCGGAAAGGGAACAATAGTTCTCCTGCTATGATCTCTCGTCGCACATTGTCGGCCAGCGAAACCGCTCGCAAACCCACCCGCCGGACCAAACGTTTGAAGACCGCGAAAAGATGGTAAAGGCGCATAGGTCCATCGATAACTACGTCACCGGTCTACCAATGAAGGCGTTCACGAATTGGGATGATTTCACAGAAACGTTGGCATGGTACGAGGAAAAGTACTTCTTGATGTTTCACGTTCGAAGTTCCGTGACTGCGTCGAAGCACAACAGGTATCGTTGTTTTATCGGTTGTGTTTCAATTGTATTGCTTACTCTAAACGTTCACTACACTGTACTGTTGGATTATTAGAGGTCAGGGGGCCGTTCAACTTCCGGATGCAATGGCGTACAACTGGAAACGGATGTGGTGTACGCATGGGTCGTCTCAAGCTCCACGAGGCGAAGGTCAACGCGATGTCAGCTCGAGATTTACTGGCTGCGAGGCCAACTTTCTGGTCCGTACTGAGCGCAGCGTTGTAGCCGGGCAGACCAAATGGGAAGTCCGCGTCGTCCCGGGGACTGAGGTAAGTTATGTTGCTGAATTGTTGCTATGTTGTTAGTTTTACCAACGGGATGTTATTTTTATTTAGATATCCAAGCACAATCACCGCACGAACAAGCTCATATTCGACTCGTACCGTGGTTCAAAGTCTATGCCACTCTCACCCGAAGTTCGCAGAGAGCTTGGTCTGCTGACCGAGATGAAAACTAGCACGGCGGATATCAACCGCTACTTGTCGGATAAGCTTGGTGAATGCGACTGGTGAATTCGGCAGCTTAATTTGCTAGCTGTTTTTTTACTTTGATACTCGTACTAACAATCTACGGTAACTCGTTGTTAACTGTTTGAAACAATGTTGCTATTACCGATATTACATTCACCCCTCAGCAAACAAGAGACATCCTTCAGCAAGTATTGAGCAACACGACGCTTGAACGGACGAAAACTATCCTGGACGCGTTTGCTGAAACGGACAGCGGAAATGACGTTCTTATAGTTCAGGATCAAAGATCTATCAGCTGTGTCATTGCAATGCAGACGTCTGTACAGAAGCCCTGCTTTACGCAGTGGGGAGATACATTGGTCATGGACTGGACTCATGGAACCAACAACTTGGGATGCCACCTGGGTATGTGATATGCTTATGTTGTACTAATTTGACTGACACGGATCCAATGCTATCGCCGGGTTCTATGATATATGCAAACAGGTAGCCTGGTTGATACGTCAGCTACGGGTAGGGGTATATGTTACAGTTCAAGCAGCCAAACCCAGGACTCGAGGGCGATGCGTTACGAATATATGCCGCGTGCTCCAGAGCAAATGCCCATGTGTCGTGAGAGAGACCAGAGTCCATTAGCATGACCGATGCCATTTCAGTCACGGTTCGAATTGCGCGTTCTGTGACCCCATTTTGCGCAGACGTATACGGCGTGGTGTGCGAATGTATGAATCCATGTCTGTCAGCGAGCAAACGGAAGTCTCGATTAAGAAACTCCGTTCCTCCATCTGTGCGCAGAACCTTGATGTCACGTGGTCGAGACACTACCATATCGCTCGATCATTGCAAGAAATGATTTGACCTTGAGTGGGTCTCGTTCTTCTTCTTCAGTCCATATGTCTGCACCTGACCACGCCACACTATCGCCATGAAGTACTTCCTGTTACCGATGGAAGGAGACACAGTACCACTCCAGTCGACGTGGCAGACACCGGCAGCTACCTCCTCGGAGCTTGTGCGCTCTGTCGCCCTGGGGCAGTTGTCGAGTTAGCCAGCGCGCAAATTGTGCACTTCGGCGGTTTAGAGCAGGGTGCGATCTTGAGCCCGCGAACAACTCCGCTGTCAGCGAGTCGTTTAAGAGATCGATAGTTGACGTGACCCATGTGGCGATGCCATGTCTCCAATGACCTTCCTAGCACACTCGCCGCGAGTCCATTTGCGCTACTGGCGTCCGTCGTCGTAGCACCGGTGACCACCAAGTACGCACCGTCAAATAGGTGAGCAATACATCCTGTACGTCGGCGAGCACCGCTAAACACCGTACAACTGTCACAGGTGAACTGCACTCCATGACCGTCTTGTCAGATTGCTGATACAGACAGCAACGTGTGCGGCATCTCAGGAACGTAGTAGACATTGTCGATCACGAAGTCTCTCACGACTTCTTCACCGTTATTTTCAACAACGAGGACTGGTACACGACGTTTCCCTTTTGCACGGGCTGCAACCATTCTGCTGTCCGCAACTCGAACAGTGAGTGTCTCCTTGTCGTTAGTTTCCTCCAATTGGTCGAGGTGGCCTGCCAGGTCCCGGAATCGATAAGGATCCGGTTCCACCTGACGCCTTCCGTTCAGTTCTGGTGCACGGCTTCTGCCACAGCCTCGGCGCCCTGAGCAGAGCTACGCTTTCAACCTTGAGGAAGCTTGGTTAGATGCAGGAGCTAAGCCGGAACGAAGGACAGCAGTGTTCTGTAGATGTATTATCTAATACTGAAATGAAGGGGCGAGTGCAACGGTAGTTCTGAAACCAACGCTAGCCACCACTAGTTATAGCTATGCAAAGTGCTCGTTTTACCCGGACCTCGCAGCTATTTATTTCTCTTTGCGCGTGACCAGGAATGTTCTTTTCTTGATCTTAATCTGAGGATACTGAGACCGGACTACGACAAAACCCCACACGAGGAGTAGTTTGGAAGGCGCCCAGACGTCAGTAACCTGCCAATCTTCGGCCAGGCCGTCGTCGATCGAGTGCCAGAACCGATTCGTCGAAAATCCCATCGTTTCGTCGATACTCGAGGGCAACTTGGCGCTTTTGTCGGCTGTACTGATAATGTGAAAGGATTCCGAGTTTTTGCAGCGAGCGTATGTCGCACCGTCTTCACCTCGCGCGACGTGAATGTAATTGACCGCATGCTTTTCGAATTGGAGGCCCTAGATGACTGCTTGCCCAACATCAGTGATGACGTCGAAGATGACTCGGACGACTCACAACTACTAGTTTGTCTCTATGTAGACGATATTTTGGTTGCGCACAAAGAAGAAGAACAGTGTTTGCGACTCATGGCGGCGCTGAGTCAGCGCTATGCAGTGAACGACTTGAGACCACCGGATCAATTTCTCGGCATGAAAGTGGAACCGATGACGTCCGGCTACATTCTTCTGAGTCAGACGGCTTACGTGGATGAAGTGCTGCATCGATTTGCACTGAATCAACCACGCCCGCCACCCGCCCCCATGATTCCCAACACCCGCCTTGATTTCATTGACGAAGGATCGTCGGCTGAAGAAGATGTGCTGATGTCCAGAATGCCCTATCACCAAGCTGTAGGCTCGCTGCTTTATCTGGCTCGGGTTTCTCGACCAGACACTGCATTCACAGCTGGTCAACTGGCGCGTCACGCGTCGAAGCTAAGGAAAGTCGTGTGGGGAGCAGTCAGGTACTTACTTTGCCACCTATCCGCCATTGACTCAAATTGGAACCGTCAACTGACGAAATTGTCGTCGCGACTGACGCAGACTGGGCGAACGACCGTTCAGATGGGGAGAGTATTTCGGGGTGCGTGGTTTTTCTCTTCGGGTGTCCCGTATGCTGGATTAGCAAGAAGCAGTCTATCGTCGCAAAATCAAGTACTGCAGCGAAGTACGTGTCGGTGGATGTCGGCGTCGAGGATGCGATGCTGGTGCAGTTGATCGTGAACTAGGTGTTGAAGCAGAATATTCCAGTTCATATTGCCATGGACAGACAACCAGCTATTCAACGGCTTCGTCGTAATGGAGTCTCAGACACCCAAAAGATTATCGACGTCAAATTTCACGCTACGAAGGACCTGCTGCGCAAAGGCGAGCTCTCACTTGGCTAAACACCGACTGGCGAAATGCCTGCTGACGTGATGACGAAGGCGTTGGCTGGGCCCCAGCATCTTCGCAAGAGAGGTATTTGTGTCCTAGTGGACATGGCCAAAGGCTGTGCACCACTTGCGGGGGTTGTATTGGGACCGCTACGTAGCGGTCCAGTTTTGAAGCAGCAGCAAGTGTCGTACAGCTGAGCCGATTGCTCGGTGGGGCGTCACAATGCTCTGTGATTGCTCCCAGATTCAACTAGGCTTGGTTGTGGATGTAGCCAGCTCTAGACGCCCTAAACTCCCGCTCAATAACACTCACTTTCCAATTTACAAGCATCCCATCTTCTACAACGATGTAGAACATTAGAGAGGTTTAGTTTTGTACATTGCATCACGTTTTCCACTATCTCCAATTGGATTCCCGATAATGATAATGTATTTGAATGTTAGACGTTTAGCAAACTTTCACTAAAAAATTCCATTAAACCCAGCAACACGTTGAAGACTTACCATCACTCTCATTGAAGTGATTTTGTTTGAGAGGTCAAGACATGTTTGTAACATGAATGCGGCCCATATAGTTGCATCGATGGAAAAAGATGAAGACCTCCATGGCCAGCTAATCCACGCCGAGATGGAGAAGGAGGTTGAGAAGTAGATTCCAATACCGGCGGTCACGTCCAGCTTGTAGTCGACGCCAGCGGCAATCTGCTGGTATCGATTCCACTTTAATCGACAGCAAGTTCAGGAGATCCACGGCTTCCTGCAATTATTCATACAGCTTATGGCGTTAACGTTCCCAGTCTGGAGGCGTTCTGCATCGTATTAAGGCGAATGTCGTACCCTTACCGGTGGAAAGACATGATTGGTGTGTTTGGACGCTGTGTTGGCGTAATTTGCTCAGAGTTGCTGGTTACGATTACGACAAAGTCAAAGGCAAGATGGAACTTGACGAGGAGATGATCGATCAATGCAGGTTGACGCCGCGTTCACGAGAAGTCAGGTACTCTTGACAGCTACATTTACTTTATTGACGGGACCGTTAGAGCGATTTGGCGTCCTACCTACTATCAACGCCAAGCCTACAACGGCCACAAGAGGAAGCACGCGCTTAAATACCAGTGTCGTGATGGCAAATGATCGTATCGTTTCGATGACTGCGCACTAGAAGGGAGACGTCTTGGCATTGCATTACCGCGCAAAAGTGGGTTCGCACGTTTCCAAACTGCTACTTTAGGCGAGGCGATGCGGATGCGCGGCAACGTCAAACCCCTTCGAATACGATAGATTCAATCGATCGTCATAACAAGGATATGTGTTCTGAGATCTATAATGCAAGGAATTTGTTTACATTAAATGTGGCGGCTTATAATGGATTTCTTGTCTTGCATTACATCAACGACACTGTAGGGTTGGGGGATTCGCTTATTTTGGGCATTTTATAATGAAAAGCGTGATGCAATGTACAAAACTAAATCTCTCTATTTTGTGTGTTCAGGACAAATTGATCTGCATACTTAGCGATCTTTTTGACTTGGGCACGAGAAAACTGTCCCAGATCTCCGCTTAGATAGCCCTTGATCTGCATCAGAAAGGAGTCCCCATCTTGATGTGCTTTGATCCTCCGCCATCATTCCGCCTGATACTCCAGTGATCCCATCGCACGCCCTGGTTCGTCCTGAGTACTTGCTTGAGCTCGTGTAACGGCAGCCAAAACCTTGGCCGCAGGGGTCAGTGGACTTGGTTCTGAGCTTGAGCTCGGATCTGCGTTCAGGGTCTCAGTTGGCTTCATGACCTTGTCAGGAATTTGGGACACTAACTGCTAGTGCAAACGCTCTCCTGGTTCTTCAACTTGCCATGACTTGCCCATACCAACGTCTTTGTCGCCAAATAATTGGCGGCTTGATTGTAGAAGCGCTTGACATGCACCAGCTGTATAGGGTTAAATTTGGTCTTGAGTGCTTCATATTGAGCAAGTCTCCGCTGAAGGTTTGGCTGGTTGGAGTTGATTAAGCCCTGAGCTTACTGAATCACAATCCTTGAATCACAAACTGCGACCAGTTCGTGCAGCCGCTAACCTCAAACCGTTTATCAATCCATTATATTCAGCATCATTCACCGTTACACCTTCCAAGATGAACCCTTGGGCATCCAGAACATCCCAACCAGGTAACTGCCATAACACCCACCCACAACTTCCTTGGCGCGTCGAAATCGTGGCCGCACCATCGAAACTCAGCACAATACCTTGATAGTCCGACTCAAGTATCTCAATGCGGATCACGGGTGGCTGCTTGGCATGGCCTTTAGTCGGGATTGTCGAGGTCTGCGGCAAAGCCGCAGGCACCGATCTGCGGCCGGTGGACATGGTACCTCACCGGATCCTGTCAGCTTGGAGTCGTCGGCAGGAGTATTCTCTGCATATTGGCTGACGTCGTCGAGGTTCCCCTCGGACGTGTCGTTGTCTGACGATGTATTGTTCTCGTCCGAGCCTGCCGAGTCGTCGTCCTCGTTCACTTCCAGGTCGTCGGCTACGCCGCCAAGCTGCACATCGTCGCCCCCACTCGACGCGTCGTTGTTCATACCTAGTCCGTTCTCAGCTCTCGCAACAGGGACCTCCGCAAGAAGAAGTACGTCGTCGTCTGCGATGTCGTGCCCGTCGTCGTCTCCGTTGTCGCGCCCGTCGTGCGAAGTATGAGCGCCTCCCTTCTTCTCGATCGCAATTTGAATCTCATGGGCTAACAGGATCGATCGCTGTTGTTGAGATACTTGATCACCTTGATTTCCCGTCGGCTTAGGTTTAGCGTAGCGGTTTCGGGACTCCCTTCGCAGCGAGTCGTAGTCGCGCTTGGCCCACGACCTCTTCCTCGACGAGTTGTACTCCGCCGCCACAGTCTCCCACATGTTGCGGCCTGTCGGTTGGTACTTAGTGACTACATCGCAAAGCAGCAGCTGCTTCTATGGACTGTAGTTCTGGTAACCCGGCCGTCTTACATGCTGTTTCCACGTATTTATGACGGATGCAGTTGGAGCGTGCCCATGCTTCTCTCTGCGTCTTGCGCGGGACTTCCCAAAAGGGGGAGTGAACCCATCGTCGTGGCGGGATCGAATCTCTTGCCAATTTTACGGCTTGGCCAGATCGAAGTTACTTTGAATTTGTATGTGCAACTGCAAGTAAAAAACAGGACCCATTTACACAGTTAATACACAACTGACGGCCAACTCTCTCTCGTTCTTCCCACCGCTCCTCGGAAGAGATTTACAAATCTCCAGCGATCTCGGTGAGGTTTTGCAAGTCGCGGTGTTGGACTCCGACCATCCACAGCGGCACAAGAACCACAATTTGTCTCCGTACGAGACCGTGACCTCCTCGCCTGGATACAAGTCTCGTACGGTGACAGCCACGACGGTGAGACGCTGACCGGTCTGGACTTCGTGGAATGTTGAGCTTGGGTTGCATGCGTGGTTGAGGAATCGGAGTTTCCCACCTGCATGCAGCGCGTCAATCCCCACGTACTTCTTGCCAGTCGTACGCTTGCGCAGGTGCATACGGTATACATCGCTGATCGGCCCGTTCTTGCAGGGCGGTCCAAACAGTTCTAGACGCCCCAAATAA
Source organism: Phytophthora foliorum (assembly GCA_024679135.1). Classification (NCBI taxonomy): domain Eukaryota; phylum Oomycota; class Peronosporomycetes; order Peronosporales; family Peronosporaceae; genus Phytophthora; species Phytophthora foliorum. The sequence continues at coordinate 31,020 of JAHWLE010000092.1, forward strand.
TCACCAATCACTTCTCCGGCGGGGATCGCGGCTGTGGCCATCAAACCGCGCACTCCAGTGCGCATGTTCCGGTCAATAGCGAGAACGAGGCTTTCATGAAGAGCGTTGCCACATTCTGCTTCAAAGGTGCAGTTGTACTCTGTGCAAAAGCGGCTGCTGCGAGCGTTCAGACAAGAGCGCGCGTTGCACCGTTCCTCACAACGACACCCAAGCCCCCCTCTCACACCCACCCTGACAGCTGGGAACCTCCAGCGGCGCGGATCCAGTTGTCCCGCTATGAACTTCACATCAGCGGGCCATGGCTCCGCCCGCCACTCCTCGCGAGGTTGGTTTGCGGGTCTATCTTCGACAATCGTATACTCTGGTGAGCTGGCCTGCGATGAAGTGACCGACAGACGCGCAGCCGGAAACGGTGAGCCGATTAGGGGAACCGTCTAAGAGTCGCCGCTGGCAGACTCGAACACATCAGCGTACCAAGCCGGAGCGGGGCCTGGCCTTCTGCGCTCTCGAGTCCGGAAAGGGCTTTGCGGTGACTACGGCGCCACAGTGGTTGCTTGGGAACTCGTCGTCGAGGGTGACTTCTCAGCGTCTGGGGTTGGATCAGGACGCGCCGGCGACCCTGGACGCGATGGCCCAGACTCCGTGATCTGACTGGAACGAGGACTTGAAGGGAAATGTGAGCCTTGGCTCGATTCAACAGAACGTGAAAGGTGGTACTCCGCAAGAGGTGCCACTTGCATGGTTCTCGCCTCATTGACGGCCAGGGGCAGCGAGACACGACCGGACCGTGTCCTTGGTAACGTCGGAAGTGACAGTGGGCATAAATTGGGAGCCGCAGGGTTGGAGGCTGGTGCAGTCATGGGAGGGCGATATCACTGGGATGAGATGTCGTCTTCGTGGTCGTTGCTCGCGGCGGCATTGAGGAAACACGGGTGGTGCTGATAGTGGTCGTCATGATTGTGACCGTCTTGGTGACCCACAAGGCAGATTTTGTCGAGACAGTACTGCCACCCGGCCTCAACCTCACTGGCGCTCTCTTGGTCTCAGGATCGGCGGCGGCGGAAGGGGTTGCGCCGTCAGACACGGATTCAGTGGTCTCCTTGCTTGGCTTTGCTGTAGAGCGTCACGATGGGCCAGAGTCGCACGTCGTGGCCTCGGTGGCCTGCGACGCAGAGTCAGCAACCTTGCGCCGCTTGGGCGCCAAAGAGCTCATTTTATCAAGAGCACTAGGGGTAGCGAGGTCGCTGGTAGAATGGCGGCGCTTGCTCAGGGAAGAACGCACGACCATCTAAGAAAGCCAGAAAAGAAATACATCTGGGAGCTGTTGGCACCCGCAACAACAGCATACATACAGATTTGATGCAGGACGGAGGGGCCTTCAGCAGGACTGCTCCAGATTCGAAATGAACCCGAAGCGTGCGAGCGTGCACGCGATTTTCGCGCCTTAGAGCCTTTCGAGATCGAGCAACTTCAATTCAAACAAATTCTCTCGATACATACTTAAAGATATATTTAATGATATTGCCAGATAGGGGTGGTATTAAAAGGGTGATCAAACCATTTATTGAATCGTTACCACGAAACAATTCGGTTTTAATCACTCCGTTAATGACCAGTTTAATCCCCCTACCCCTAGTCATAAAAACGTTTTATGTAGGTTTTGGAAGGCACCCATTGGTGAAAGCTACTCTTATTATGTACAACAGCTAAATAATTGTCAGAGCGACGTGTTGTGACCGAACCAAACCTGCCTGCTATAACAATGTCTGTCACTTCCTAGCAATGTCATACACAAAGATGGGAATGCGTCCCAAGCAACTCGGGAACCTAACGTTTGCGCAGAAGACGCGAATCTGTGAATGCCGCGACGAAGACAGCACTATCACTCAGAAGCAGCTTGATGCGAGCTCCGAGCGCAAGCTCTGCCTCCTAAAAGCACCGACGCAGGAAACGATATCCAACATCTTGAAGGCGCGGAAGCGATTTATCCTAAAATAACTGATTTGGACTACAAGCGTGCGCGGTTTGTTGCATTTACTGCGGTATATGAAGCGTTGGCCAATTGGGTGTTGCATTGTCAGTCCAGGCGCGTCAGCCTCAACGACGACATGATCAAGGGCAAGGCGATGCGACTGGCAGAGTTGGCAGAAATCTCGCCTGACCAAATCTTAGAGTTTTCTGACATGAGACTGAACGGGATTTTTTCTTAGTGTTATCATGTGATTACTGACCTGGAAGGTCTTTGAGACTCGATTGGCTGTCTGAAAATTTGTAGCCCGTCTATGTACCTTGCGACCGGTGTGACATGGAATTCGGCTGTGTTCTGCGGAGCAAATGCGGCGAGGCTTTGAGATGGACCCTTTAGGCTTGGAAGACTACACTAAGGGTATGAAACCCTGAATGTATTTCACTGTCCAGACCGCCCCCGTCCTCAAGTGGGTTAACTCAATGAGGAGTTGAAAACACTCGTGTGAATGTATCGCACGTAGTGTCCCACCTCGTCTAAGGCCTGAGTGCGCACGAAATGTGTGCACCCAGAACACGCCATATCCAGCATCACTGTGTCAAGGTTTGTATGCTGTATGCTGAGCAACAAGTCAATCCAAGGCAACGAATACGATTGTGTGAATTCTCTACAAGTGAGTGGTATCTTGGTCGTAAGACCTCGAACGCACTCTAATTCTTGGACGCATATCGCCCCTGAATGCAGATACCTGAACGCAAGTATGTGTTCATGGTAATTCTGCCTTGTGAGGCTGTACGCACTAGTTTCAAGAAATGCCCAATCTCAAGGACCCTGAACGCATCTTGCGTACAGGATGGCGAGAATCAAGCAAATACAAAGAAACGACACCTTGAAGCTGGGAAGTTCAACCCAGACAACGTCAACGTCAACATCGACCAGTATAATCAAGTCAAGTCATTACCCGAAAATGGTAAGAAGAACACAGAAGTACACTGAAGAACACAGAAGAACACTGAAGAATACGGAAGAAAGATATACCTTACGAAGAGCTAGCGATAGTCTAGCAAGATAACAATCAGAGTTCGTTTAACCTCCTACTGCGCAAGTCGTCCAAGCAGCCCAGAAGAACCGAGACGGGGATTGCATCTAGCTGGATAAGGGTCCGCCGATCAACCAAGGGTGGGTTGGTGCGGAGCTCCCCACAATCTCAAGTTCAGTTGCGTGGGGATCATTCGCTCGAGCGTTTGAAGTAATCCACGCATTCCATATCCTAGTTGAGCCCATTGCGTGAAGGTAAGGGTGGTGTCCCACTTCATAATAACAAGTACTTCTTGGGTGGTTGGTCAGCAGTCGTCCCCAGAAATTGTTTGAAAGACTGCGTTGAGGAAGGAGTGTATTTGAAGTGTATTGGTTTGTGGATATTTCCCCTCATCTGAGGTTGGTGCGCGTGTGTCAGGGCTTCAGGGTTGACCAGTACCCTGAACGAAGCCCTAGTTGACTGGCGTTCAGACCCACCGCTCAAGGATCTATAAGAATAAGTAGCGGCTTTGTGTTGTATACAACTCTGTATTGTATTGGTTATCGGAAAGTGGGAGTGTCTTCTGGGTTCTCAGATCCGGTTCCGGACATTGGAGAAGTGCGTTCAAGAAGTAAACGCCACGCCCAACACTTTCAAGGCATATTTGTATTGAACAACCCATTTAGTGTATAATCCAGGCTCCCCGAAGATAAACAACGCCGATAGGGATTCACAAGGTGCCACGCCACCCTGAATCACGGTTTCAAGGAACTGCGGTCAGGGTTTACCTCCCAAGCTCGAACGTTTTTTTTCGAGTCTAGGCTACCGCTATACACTTAGACGAAAAAGGTTCACCGACCTCGTCATAGCTGGTGCGCGTGCCCGGATTTGGGGTCCTCGGATTTCACTGAGTTGTTTATTTTTGTAGGAATTGATTTAGTTGGGTCTCGTTAACTTCTAACTACTTTCTATGGCGGGAGGACGAGACAAACCGAAGGGAGAGTACGGAGACGGCGGACGTGGTGAGGTGCCGCGTTTATTGCGCCGAGCGCAAGGACTGCCCGCGGAAGAGTAGAAGGATCTGTACACGATTGCCCGGGAATCACGTGCAAGGATGAAGGCAGAACGGGATGCGAAGAAGGCTGAAATTGAAGATCAGTCGGTTGCTTAATTGAAGACTGCGGACGATCAAGTGTTGACCGCGGAAACGGATTCAAGTGATCTCCGGTCAGAGGTGAAACCTGAACGCATCTCGGAGGAGCAGGCTCGAGCGATTGAGTCTGCACAGGCGTCTGTGGGAGGCGCCGTTGAGGTTGAGACCCCGACAGCAGATCGAGGTTTGGACACTCTGCTGCCGATTCAAGAGGAGAAGGAGTTCGTTGAGGAAGTGTGGATCAAGGAAGAACCACCGCTCGTGGAGGAAGTGATATCCGAAGACAGCAATTTGTCCTCGCGAGTGGAGCCGAGTACACCAGTGTTGCTCGAAGCCTTGACCCAGGATCCAGTGTTCATGCCTGAAACACCATTGGCTGGTGTTATCCTGAACGGAGATTCCGCGCACCAGGAGCTGAGCGCAGAACCGTGTTCAGACTCAAAAGCGTAACTGCGTCGGGACTTGGTTTTAAGGACACAAGACCGTTCGTCGAGTGAGGAGGAGGCGAAGACGTTCGTTGCACAACAGGTGTACCGCTGGGAGCAAGTGCGATCAGGATTTGTTGGCCCTCCAAATGTTACGTACGCTTGGGCGACGCCAGCACTGGATTTTTCCATTTGGCTTGAAGCTGCGATGGAGGCGTCAAATTACTTGCGACATCGAATGGTGGTACCAAACCGTGGTGCAGCCTGGATCACCGAATTGCACCCTGAATGCAGAGCGTTCGGGATTGCCAAAGATCTGACTGCAGTCACAGTTCCTCCAAACAAGTTGACCCCACGAGAATGTGCGGCACTTTTACAAACTCTCCTCTTTGAAGCTGGATTTGAATTCGCCAATGCTGTCCCCGATTGGTATCGTGCACATGCGTTGCAAAATTGAGCCTGGATATGTGCGTTCAGTGGTTGAAGAATCCAGCAACTTATCGCCGTTGAGCTCGTTGAGTGGAAGAAACTGACTGTTGGACTGCCGTTCAAGATTGTTCTGAGCGCAAAAGCGTCCGTGTCCCCTGAATTGCAATCTGCGGTGAAGCGTGAAACTGTTCAAGGGCTAAACGTAGATGGTGAAACGAAAGATCGATTGATGTCGGATTACGAGGTCGAGCTACTTGGAGATGCATTTGCCTCACTCTGCAAGTTGGCAGGAATCACTGTTCTCCGAAGCCCGCGAAGACCACCGGAGAGTGAACCAGAAGCGAAGCGTCCTTAACGCAGACCACCTTGTCCGCTGAGCATCTCGACTCCATCTGACCATTCTCTCCGTCCCGCTGGTGATGTGGGTCTGAACGCTGAAATCATCAGATGAGCGTCTAGAGCTCCAGTACCCTGAACACATCTAGTGGGTTCTCAGACTCCATTCCAAGCGTGATCGGTCCCTCAGGGACATCAAGTGAAACAGTGTACGATACATCGTCTGGAGCTCAAACGTCCCGGAATAGCTCGTCCAGTTCATCCATGATGTCATTGGGATATACTGCCTCAACGCACATGCCGCATGCTGGAGCTGCCCTGTGATGATGAGCATTCAGGCTCACGAAGGCCTGGTCGCAAGTTTCGAAGGTGGAGCATACGTGACTCGGACTGTGATCCCTGCGAAGCCAGCAGCTGTTGACCAAGATGATGCTGACATGGCTGACTCTTGGAGTGTCGGACTTCAAAGTGTTGGAACTGCGTCCTGACGAAGGTCGTCCAGAACGCGTTCTGCGCTCTAGTCTGAAGTACCAGGCTCCTTGCCTAGCGAGTCGAGCCTTAGTACTGGTATACGTGAACGCTCGACGCGGACTAGGTCCAGCCGAACAAGTCGGTCACAGCGTTCAGGGTCACATTCCTCCGCGTTGTCTGGAGCTGCACAAGTTTCCTTGAACGTCATGCGCCAACATCAATAAGCAGTTGGTCAGCTCAAGGTACAGCAAGAAGCGTTTCAGGATAGGCAGTACAAGGCTCAGCTTGAGATGCAACTAAACGTGGATCGACATCTTCAGGGAGCATCGTATAAAATCAATTCGCACGGACAGCGCGCGCGGAGGAAGCAACGTCTTTGGCCGAACAAGCCTTAGCGCGTGCAATAGAAGCCCGAGTCGGAGCTGAACGACGTGCGCAAACCGCGGTGAAAGTTGAGGATCAGCCTTCGACACAAACTGCGGCTAATGCCCCGCAAGCTGCGTTCAGATCTCCAGAAGCCTTGAACGCACCTGTGGCAGGAATTGAACGTCTGGAACGAAAACGCATACGAGTTGAAACCACCGAAGAACTGCGAAGAGAGCGCGAACGTGACCAGCGTGCCCTGGACCAAAGCTGGCAGCAGCGGATGGCCGAAGCCGAAGCTGAGCGAGCGCGCGTGGAAGCGGACTGTGTTCACAAGTACGAGCAAGCTGAGATCGGCTCGAACGCGCGATTGGAGTATGTCCAACAGGTTATTCAGAGCTTGCGTGTGGAGCGTGATCGTGAACGTGAAGCCGCCCTGAACCGTCAGAATGTTTTGGCTGGACAGAACCAAGACCTTCGCACGACCCTTTCCCAAGTTCAAGCCAGTCGTGTGACACACACCCCTGATTTGGCAACTCAACTTACGGTGGAGAAGGCGACTGACTCTAAATCGGCAACCAAGAATCCAGTGACCAAGGGCGTAATCAATGATGGCGTGCTTGCCAGTTCCGGGTATGTACACTTGAATAACATGACTGAAGTCGGTGCTGCCCAGCTGAGAGCGACAATTGGCACAGGTGCTGTGAAGCAAGAGACAGCTGAACACGAAAGAATTCCGAAGGGGACGACGGCCACGGTGACTGTAGCAAGTTCCGTGCCCAAAGCAGAAAGTGTGTCCAAGACTTCAAAGTCATCTGCGGAAAAGAAATCTGCGGTCAAGAATTCTTCGTCCAGGAAATCTTCGTCCAATAAATCTGCGTCTAAAAATGAGAATGCAGATCGCCCTTCTTCCGACCGGGATGAATCTGATTCAGACTCGTCGGACTCAGACGATGATGACTCAAGCCCGAGTGGTTCATACAGCACGTCGAGCGAAGATGCAGACCTGGATTTGACCACCACGTCAGCTACCAGCAAGGACGGTACAACAGTGTGGACATATCGACTATATATTAATTATAATGCGGTTGAGAAGTTCGAAGAAGATGCGTCTCTGGAAGGTCGAGTTGGATGGTGGGAGAGGTTCATTGATATGGCAGCTCAGGGTTCCTGGTCGGACTGGATGAAGGTTCGACTTCTTCTTGGACGCATGTCTTCGTCGCTCAGGGACTGGTATCCTCAGCTGCCGAAGTCTGTTCGTCAGAATTGGAAGATTTGGTGTTCAAAGAAGAAGCCAAGGAGGATGACGAACGCCCAGACACGTCCGTCGAGATTGAGCTTGATTCTGGGTCAACGGCGATTTCGCCGTCGATTCGTCCAGCAGATCTATCGGCACCAACAATGCCTCGGGCAGAACAGTGGAGGCGGACCCTGCGACTCCTTCTACACATCGTGCACCTGGCAATGTGACCTAAGAGCTGCTGGTCGCCCTCGAGTCCGAGAACGCCCGTCTCTACCTTCTGTTGCGACGCCCGATGGGCCCACACTCACGCGTATCCCCGAGCGAGTTCCATCTGATACGGAGGAGCTCGACCGGCACAAACGCTTGAACACCACCAGCGAAACACTGGGTGGACGCGATCTGCGGGTGCTCCGTGACAATTTTGAAGAGATGAGCGGGTGAGTGGCAGGAGGAAAGAGAGAGCGATCTGCATCAGAGAGCTCCTCAACAACAACATATGCTAGCGTAAAGCGATCTCGAGCCAAGCATCGCATGGATTCCATCGACGATGAGTTGAAGAAAGTAGAGGCTGCACAGGCCTCGCTCGGGTCGGAAATGAAGGAAATGATGCTGTTTTTTCGAGAAGAAGCAGATCGATGACCCGAGGCCGAGGAGAAACGACGTCGAGATGAACGGGAAGGGCGCCGTGCAGACGAAAAACGCGAGCGAGTGGAGCATGCTGCCGCGGAAAAGAATGAGCGTGAGGATCGCGAGCTAGTACGTCGCCTTGAAGCTGTCGCTACAGAGATCAGACGCCAACAGGAGAGGGAGGAAGCCAAACAACTCTGTGACGACACAAAACGTAGAGAAGAAGCAGTTCGGGTAGAACGCCAAGAAGACAAGGCGGAGAACCGTCGCCAGTTCGAAGCGAAACTGAAACTTGATCGCGCTGAGATCCGCCAACGTCATGAACAAATGATGCTATTGCTTTTCAGCTCTCCAGAACAAGAAGTAATCAGGGAACTGACGAAAATAATGCTGTGGTGAGGATGTAGGAAGGACTTTACATATGTACTTAATCCAGATTTTCAAATCTCCTATCCTCTCTCCCGTGGATGAATGTGGTGCGTATCTCGCTGATCCCAACCGTACGAACGCGATAGTTTGCAAAGCGAAACAAATTATCCAAGCGCTGCTGGCGCTTAAGTTTGTCGTAGGGAAGAGGCATCAGCAAACGATGGTAGACTTTCTCTATGGAGCCCATGCCCCACTCTGCACTTTGCCGAATAGAAGTTATTGCACCTGACAGAGCTTTAGCAGCTGCTCTAACAGAAGGCGCCAAACGGCCCACAATCCCCTCCTTCAAAGGATTCATAATCTTGCCAGTCATATCGGAGCTGCACGGAAATGCACTGTCAGCGACTACTCCGTAGCGCGGGTCAGGATTAAGGCCGAATCACTTCGCAAAAAGCGCCTTTTGGCTCAAGTGGTTTCAGAAACATCTCCAGCACCCCTTCGGGGGATCTCTCTTCCCGGACGCGAAGCCCCCCCCCCCCCCGGGGGGGGCGAAGCCCCCCCCCCCCTCGGGTGGGGCCGGGAATAAGAGATGGAGGTGCTCCTGTGCGCCAAACACGGAAGCAGCGCTGTGCTTGGCGATTGCCACCAAGGTCATCACGCTGCAGCAGTTGGGGACTCGGTGACACCCTGGCTGTGCACAAGAACGACACCAAGACTAGAGATCAAGCGTCGCGTTAGAAGATCGTAACCATCCAGGGCTGATCCCTCTCCCTCCTGTCCTGCCCACAGCCCAGGATACACGGCCATGAAGACGACGGCGATGACGAATAAGAGAAGTGAGAAGGCTTCGGAACTGATCAAGTGGAGATCAACGAAGCACATGCTGAGAAAAGAGAAGGCTTCAACCGATCAAGTGGTGATCAACGAAGCACAGAGCAATATCGCTCGTTCGCAACGTCAGCAGAAGACGGCGACGAAGACAACGACGATGACGAAGAAAAGAGACCGCTTCGGACCCATGTCCAGTCATGATCGAGTGGAGATCAACAAAGCGCGAGAGGTAGCAGTGGATACTGCATGTGAAGTGGACACCAACGGGGTGTCTACGTGGATAAGAAGACGAGGAAGAAAGTGATCAAGAGACGTCCCGGTCGGACCTCATCCCAGCCACAACCGACAACGAAAGAAGATGCAGTTAGAACGACTAATTGTCTGGTAGACACGAGCGGGTGTCTGCTCGACGAAGGAGAGGGGAGCGGGAAAGTGAAAGAGCGAGATGGAGAGAAAGTCAAGTGCGTCACTTGCAACCAGTTAGGGTCAAATCACCTTGCTGGAATTGTTATTAGAGTTCAATCCCTAACGGGGTAAGTAACACAATATACCTCACCTCACCCCCCCCCCCCCCA